>WOUH02000041.1:8355091-8367595 GCA_009936405.2 Stevia rebaudiana | reverse complement strand
ATCGTTTGTACGCTTGCATGCTAAACACTTTGAGTGATAATATACTAAAAGCTTGTTTGAATCGTGTTGTTCTTACTAGTTCCAATTGTGTTTATTGCAACTGTTTGATCCATAGTGAGATAACTCTTAAGAGAGATTTCCGCCATTCTTAAGAGAATCAAGAGAGAAAAACCTTGTAAGAGTTGTGTGTGAAACCCAACCCGATCCAACAGAAACCAACATCTTTCCTTCATTGAGTGAACTCATGTGGTTTTGGATTGATGCTTCATTGAGTGAAAACCAACATCTTTCCTTCATTGAGTGAACTCACTTCACTCAAAGTTTTGGATCTCAACTACATAAATGGACATCAAGGATTCTTGCCTACTTATGGCACGTTGTTTGTTTTTCCACCTTAACTTTTATTATGATATGCATATTCACGGTACGAAGATTGATGCTTGTAAGTTTCTACAGATATTTCTGAATTTAGAATTCCAGAAAACTTGGAGGTTTTGGATCTCACTGGTTGTGGCTATTACGGTAGCTTACAAATGCAAGGTAATAATTATATATTCTGGGCTTTGGATTTATCCCAATATGATTTTTTTCACTTCCATTTATTTATATTTAATTTAAGACATTTTAGAAATGCGATTATTAAATATCGACCCAAAATAGACTCACCTCTGTTACGCCTGTCTCAGCGGCTAAAGGAAATATGTTAGTAATTCAAGTGTTTGTAAATTAATATAAAAATACATATGTTTTTTTTTAAATTATTTATAAGTTATATTTTTTTGAAATCTCAATGTATATATATTGGTCTTGATAAAACTATAAATTAATAATTACTAAATATTCCAAATTTTAGGATTGTCTAGTAAAAATGAATATGTAGTCACTTGTTTTTTTGTTAACTTCAAGTTTATCTTTAAATTAATAAAATATCCCGTTTCCAAGATTATTAATTTATAGATGTTTCACTGTATAGATCAACAATCTAACCTTGCTTCACCAATTTGTGTAGCTCCATTCTTGAGCCGACACAGGTGCGGTTTATTACACAAACCAACACCGTCAACAACTTTTGTTAACAAACACCAAACAAGCTAGCTCCCCACAAACTTTTGAAACTAAAGTGGCTCCTAGCTCTCAGCCCTTCATATAACCTTAATGCCCCCACTTGGGTTACAAGCTCACGTTATTGAGCCCGGCTCACTGTATAGATCAAAAAGATGTAAAATCAATAAAAACCAACATATGGTAGTAACGAACCTCCAAGCTGAAAAATATACACAGAAAATTAAAGAAAATAGATGAGGATTACAGGAAAAAAAATGCCATAAAAATGCAAACACGTTTTAGTTTTATATCAATTAGGTCAATAATATATTTTTTGTTTTTCAATTAAGTCACTCATACTTCTTTTTATTCGGTTAGTCACTTTACTTTAGGAATGTGTTCTAATCATATACATTTACCTACAATATTATAAGTTATTTTATTTTTATTTTTTTGATTCACAAAATTTACCCCATACAGAAAATTAGCAAACTTGCCGGTTAAGAATTAAGACTTTATTCTTATAAGACAAATCTATAGTCCAACAGTTGATCCATTCTTAATATGTTAGAATAGAAAACATGAATATAATCATAAAATACACAAGATCAGGATTAGATGAAACCTGTTAATCTGTTGAATCCTAAGTTGATATTAGACATCATTCCTGGTTCATGTTTAGGGGTAATTAAGTCATTGATCGATTAATATTAGATAAATAATCTTGAAAGTCATATTAATAATACATATAATAGTACAAATATATTATTTTCGTTTAACATTAGTGATAATTTATTATGAGCATTAGATAAGTCTAATCAGATGCTAATACTCATTTTAGATTTAAACCGTAACCATAGCTGAGAAATACAGTCATTGAATCAATACTCAATTCAAGACCCCCATTAATCATACTATTGCATAAATTTAAAACTTAAGTGAATTTAGGGTCAATTTACAAATAAGCCCTTTAAACGTTGATTGTACAATCAATGTCTATAAGTCATTAGGCTAGTGTAAACATATTCAGAGACAAAACAAATCAAGTTAGCAACAAAATTTTATTAAACATCAGTAAATACAAGTATGCCATGAGGTCTTTAAATAAGCATACTTTGAATAATTTAGCTAGGAGACTTTTAGTTATCAGATCCGTAAGGATAATTTTCATACTTACATACTCAATACAAAGGTTAGTTTCCTTAATTTGTTCGTGAACGAACATGAACTTTGTATCATCATATAATTTCAGTGCCAATCTAACTGTTGTAGTTTGAGAAGTTAATAGCTTCTGGTTATCACAGTAAAGCTTCAATAGTCTAGAGGTGGATTTACATATTTTGAATCCAACAATAAGTATTCTCAATAACATTTTATGACAAGTTGCAATGTACACTACAACATATTCAGTCATTATTGTTGAGACTGTTCTTGCTGATTATGACTCCTTCAAAAGATAGGCTTGCCTATATAATGTACGGATGTAACATGAAGTGGACTTCTGTTATCTTTGTATGGGTGGTATATTCAACCACTTCCAAATTATCACTTCTTCTATTAGTCAGCTTATAGTCTTTCGTCCCTTACATATATCAAAGAAATTTCTTAGCTGTGTTTCAGTAGCTAAGGCCATAATTACTTTGGTAACGACCTATCACTCTAGTACTATAAACAATATCGAGACGAATATAAGGCTCCAGACTATTGATGCATAAGGTAGCATTCTTTTTTTAATTACAAAATAAGAGAAATATTGCATATTATAATGTGAGAGGACCCATTCAATGTATTTCTTTTGAGATACACCCAAAATACCATTGACTATATCTCGTTGTATTTTATGCCAATAAGGTAATAAGAGGCACCTCCAAGATCCTACATGTCAAAATTATGTGTGAATATGTGCTTCGACTTATGCGACATATCTAAGCTATGACTTGCCAAGATGATGTCATCTATATAATGAACAAAAGCATAGTAAAGTTATTCCCACTCATTTTGAGGTATGTGCCTCCACTTGATTCTTAAGAAAATCATGTTCTCCAAGATTTTATCAATACCTTAGATACCTTTTAAACGATGCCAGTTTTAGCTAGTATATGGATTTCTTTAGCTTGTAGACTAAATGCTCTTTATCTTTAGCCTGTAAGCCTTTGGGTTGATTTATGAACATGTCTTTATACAAGTTTCTGTTAAGGAAAGTCCTGTTTCGACGTCCATCTATTGCAGCTCTAAACGGTAATGAACTACAAAGGTCATCATGATCCTTAAGGGATCCTTTCGAGAGATAAAGATAAAGTCTCTTTTAATAGTCAGTTCCTTCTTTCTTAGTGAAAACTTTTAGCACTCAATCTTACTTTTTAGCGATTAACGTTTTTATTTGGATCTAGTTTTGTTTTAAACGCACATTTAAATCCTACAAGTTTAACTCAATTGGGAAATTCTAACAAATCCCAAAACATTGGTTCTTCATGGAGTCAAGCTTGTTAAATGGCTTCATGATAAGAGGTAACATGAGTAAACTTTCTAGTATTCCTTTTCGCTTCAGTCACGTAGGTTACATAGTCATCACAACTAGTAGGCATTTTAGGCCTAGATGACCTCATGAGTAAGTTAGCAGGTATATCATCAATATTTTTTTTGATACTGGTCATTAGAGTTGCGTTCATTCTCAGGTATATTCCCATAGCAACATTATGTTCTGAGTGTGTAGGAGGTGGTGTGGGGATGTTCCGAGTAGCACTGTGTTCAAGAGGAGTAATCATAGGTAAATTAGTCCACGAGTGTCTCCTCCTGCGTCTTGTACTTCTTGCAAATCAAGATAATGATTTTTAATGCTATCACTTATCTTAAAATCCATAAGGAAATGAGCATGCTTTGTTTCGAGTGATGTGGGAAGGACAATAAAACATATAACTCTTTGAGTGATTCAGTATAACCGATGAAGTGACATGCTATTGTTTCATGTCAAACTTCTTTTAAGAAAGGATTATAGAGCTTTTCTTTGAAAAAGTAGCCTAATACTTTAATATACCTTAGACTTAGTTTCCTTTATATCCAGATTTCATAAGAAGTTTTAGGGAAAGATTTGGAAGGAACTCTATTGAGTATATGAACGGTTGCTTTTAAGGCCTTGGTCCAAAGGAATGAGGGTAATTGAGTTGGTAAACATACTGCATACCATGTTCATTAGGATTTTGTTTTTCCTTTTAGCAACATCAATATGTTTACCATAACACTCACCCCCTCTATCCAATCTTACAACGTTTATTTGAAAATCAAACTTTTTTCAACTTCACTTATATGATCTTCAAAAGTTGTAAGCGAGTAAGATATTTTCTTTAATTAGATACAAGTACATGTAAGAGAATATTAATCAATGTATGTGATAAATGAAGTATGTCTACTTATTCCCACGATGATTTAAGGGCTACTATGTTAATTTGAATGAGTTCTAATAAATAAGAACTCCTAGTGACACCTTTCTTAGTCATGTTTGTAATTTTACCTTTAAGGCATTTGACACACATTCCAAAATTAGGTTAAATTAGAGAGGGTAAAACTTCATTTTTCACAAGTCGAGATAAGCGATCTTGTGAAATGTGGCTAGAACGTTTTATGCCACAACATGGATGAGGTCTCTAAGTCTCGTTTTATTTATTCTTTGTTAAGTTCTCATTTGCATTGCATGATAATAATGATTTTGAGAAATCATCATCTAGTTCTAATTTGTGGGGAGCACCATTCAAAAACTATTACTAAACACTTGAGAATTGGAGCTGATAGCAAGTTTGTCATTTCCATGAGAAACATGAAATTCACTTGTGTCTAACTTTAGTTATGAAACAAGATTCTTATATAAGGTATCACAAAGTTTAATACTTCAATATTTTTCATTATTAATTCTAAGGTTTCTATAAATTCGACAAATAGTTCTTTTCATTACTCAGTAAGGAATGCATGTGTTAAGTTTTTTTACATGAACCATAGAACCAGAATAAAATTACCTTGTAAGTTGGAACATTTTAGTTAAAGGACTCAATTATCATGTTAGGAAGATTACCTCTTCTAGACAGCTACTCCTTAAAGTTTGGGTAGTCTTTCTACTTATGTCCTGTCTTGTGATAGAACTTGCATAAAATTCACATTGGAGTTGTTAGGACCGGAAGAAACACTTGCATTAGATTTGTGAAACTTAAGTAATTTGTTTAGGGAAGTTGTCCTTCCACTTGTTTGAATTAGCAGTCATGAGGTGAGCAATTAACTTGTTCATCAGGTGTAATAAAGTGCACCAGGAAACCCTCAATGATCGTCATGTGTACTCCATTAAGCTTGCGGGCCATGTTGTTCATGATGATGTACTCATGAATACAGCTGTCCCGTCAGATAATCTTTAACGTTAGGCAAATTTGGTATGCCTCCCCTGACGCATGCACTAATGGAGTTTTGTAATGGATTTATGTGAGAAAAATTAAGATACATAATCTCTAAAAAGAACTTAGAGTGAACTATTTGGTAACTTAGATCTAAAGCAAAAAAAAAAGGACCATTATACTAAGGAAGCTGAAATAACATTAAAGTAAGTATATTATAACATCAAATTAATAGACCAAATAAGGTTCTATCTAAACAATAGACTTTCACTTTGGTTAATAACTATTTATTTAAACATTATGAACAATTTTAAAAAATTAAGTATGGGCAACAGGAATATAACACATTATCTTCGGAAAGAAGTGAAACATTCAAGCTTAAGCTAATGTTAAGTTTTGCAAACACATATGTAACACATCATCTTTGGACAGAAGTAAAACATGTATGTTTTAAGGCATAAGTTATTTGAATGCTTTAGTGAGACTTGAATAACAAGATGTAACACATCATCTTTAGGCAGAAGTAAAAAAACAACTTCTTATCAAGTTTAAGCAAAAAAAAAGTTACACTTTAGGTTTTGTAAAGCCATGATAGTTTAAGGTTTAACAAAACTAAAGTTAAGGTTTTGTATAACCATGAAAGTTTTGGGCTCAACAAAACTAGTGTTTGTGCAGTAAGCCAGTAATTCATGTGAAAATCAATTAGTTAAGGATATTCACAATTAAGTGACAATCATCATTGGACAAAAATGAAACACTTTTTTTCAAGTTTAAGCAACACTGCATTTAAGGTTTTGTAAAACCATTATGATTTAGTGTTTAGCAAAACTAAGTGTTAGGTTTTGTAAAACATAATTATTTTTAGGGTCTTAACAAAACTAATCGATGGGAAGTCATTAACAGAAGGCTGTGAACCCATGTGTAGCTCGTAAACCCATGAGGTAGTAAACCCGTGGGTAGTAAACACGTTAGGTAGTAAACACATTAGGTAGTAAACACATTAGGTAGTAAACCCATTAAGTAGTAAACCTATGATGAAGTTAGTAAACATGTAATTATGTCGTAAACCTATAAGGTAGTGTTTACTAAGTTTGTGTTTACTAGTTTTTTAAGGGTTTTTCTAATTTTTATAATTTGCTACATTTCGTGATTTGTTACTTTTTTGGTTTGCTACTTTATCTGTTTTACTACTTTTTCTTGTTTGCTGCTTTGATTGCTAGTTTTATGACATTCCAAAAAATGTTACAAGGCATTCTTTCAATTTTTCAAGATTTTTTGACTATATAAATTAATTACTAGATTAAGGGGATATTTGACAAAACTCTGCTACACATCAGTAATAGGTGTGACTCATAAGAGGTAATATATATATATATATATATTAAGAAATACTAACCCAAAACATATATATTGATTAAAAAAAAAATAGCAAACTTACTGATTATGTGTTATGACTTGATTCTTAGAAAACAAATCTATAGTCCAGACTTCATCAGATTCTTCATCTGTTGAATTTAAAATGATTGAAATCGTGAAATCAGTATAGAATTAAAGTTAGTATGAATTTAATGATCAGATTACTGCAACAGAAGTGATTATGGCAAAGGCAGTTAGTTAATTACCTTATAGAACCAATTCACATCCCGTTCTTCATTTTACCCCTTATAATTTACTAAAAATCACTATCTTTTTCAATTAAATAATACTTTTCTATACCTTTATCATTACAATTTCTCTCTTCTCCACTCACAACCACTATTAAAAAGTATTAAAAAATAAACAGGAAACCTCTACATCTTAAATTTTCTTCTCAAATTTACAAATTTTCACAACCATTCCCAGATTTTCTCTCCTCCACTCACAAGCACTCTCAATCACTTTCTAAATTATACCAAACGCACTCACAAACTTTTTAAAGAATGGGTTGTAAATAACTCTTCAATAGTTTGATTGTATACTTAGAAAACAGAACCTATATGAAGGATTTAGATATAAGAATCATTTTTGAATTTTGATGTTTGAAATTGATCGCCACTTCAATGGAAAAAAGGAAAAAAATTTAAATGAAAGCATGATGGATAGGTGATCTATCTGACCAAATCTTAAAGTGGATCACCCTGAATGGTAGAGGTCTGATATGTATTAGACCATTCATATTAGCATCGTCAGATATATCATTGCTAACTTAAAACCGTGTATTATACGCGGTTACATAAATACCACTTAAAATTTTTATCATTGAATCATGACATAAATATATTAAGTTTTAATGTTGTGAACACTTAAGCAAATAAATGTTTGACACTTTTATTACTACAAATTATGGTTTAAGGTTTTAAGATTATTATTTAGAAACATTTTACATATAAATTTCTTAAATTTAGTTGGTAATTATACAAATTAAATTAAAAGTTATCTTTAAAAATTAAATAGAGTCAGCAACGGTTTTCGTCTCTGAGCCCTTGTTCATGTTCGCTCATTAAACATTCAACTTGCTTACAAACGATTCACGAACGCTAACCAAACAAAAATTCTTATTAATGTTCGTTCATTATGGATTATGTGTTCAAGAACGGTTTACAAACCCAAACGAACATATACTATTTTAAAAAATAACAATCAATATTCTTAATCTGAAAAATAGAACATATTAATTACCTTAAAAAAATAAAACGTTAAACATTTTATATAAAATCATAAACATAAAAATTTTGGTCAACATGAAATAACAATAATAAACAAACAAAGTTAAAATAATAAACTAAAAAATTAAAATTTAAAATATATAAACATATTTAATGAATGACAAAAGCAAAGAACATAAATGAATAGCTTACCGAAAGTTCACAAACACAAATGAATGAACGTGTCATTTGTTCATGTTCGTTTGTTTAACTAAACGAACGAAATTCCTTGTTCACGTGCGTTCATTTATTAAAACAACAAACACAAACAAATTTCCTATCGAACTGGTCACTAATGTTCAGTTCATTAAGAACCTTAGTTTCGTCATCAAACCTTTAAGATAAAATTGTTAAGAATTGAAACATTAGAGAAGAATACTGTCAAGACTTGAAACGTTAGAAACGAAAACTGTCAAGACTTGAAACGTTAATTAACGTAAGGGACGGTTTCTATTAATGAAGGACTTAAATAGTTAAGTATTTCAAATATTAGGGATAAAAGTACAGTTAATTCTTTTAATCCATTTTATATTATAAGATAAAACAAAAAAAACTCAAAATATTGTCATGTTGCCATGTGACATTATTGGATTGATTTATTAGAGTTAAATTAAAAAAAACGTCTATATATGTGTTTTCCATAAATTTTAGGAAAAAAAATACAATATGGCTACGGTGTTCAAAATAATCAAAACTCAAAAATTCCAAAGTACGAATCGTATTCAAAACTTAAAAGAATCGATCCGAAATCATATTCGGATTGTTTGGGTAGATTTTGGTCGGATAGTATAATTTTCAATTGGTTCGGGTTGGATTTTGGATTAGTATAGTCATGTTTATTTGGATCGTATTGTTCGGATAATACGAATCAAGTTTCGGATATAGAAAAAAAGAAAATTCAACTCTGAACAACTCGATTTGAATAAACGGAATAACTCGTTATCCAACTCAATGAACAACCCTAAATATGGCCATTTTTTAAGCTCTATCAACATATCTATAACAGGTATCACTTTTGGATAAGTTTAACTAAATCTTTATAAAGATGAAAATTGAGAAGCTTCTCTTATATATAAAGTTTTTTCTAACAAATGATCCTTAGCTTAATTGAAAGGTCTTGGGTTTAAGTCCCACCGGAAATATAATTTTAGGTTGAGGCAGAGAATTTCCCACAGGGGTGGGTTCCTCCTTGATAGTGTTCTTGGTGAGTCAGGCCTAAAACATCAAAATTAGTATGAACGGTAAACATTTTGTCTAAGGAAGACTCACTTGGATATATATATATATATAAGGTACTTTTAAAGACTATTAAGAAAATATATAAAAAGTTTTTCTAGAATTCTGGGAACCCTAAATTTTTTGGGATACGAAGTTAATAAGTTTTCCTATTGTGTCGGCCTACAAGAAATAACTAATTAAACAAGACACTGAGGTTTCATATATTTGAGCGTACGGAGTTTCACATATATGGTTAACCAGCTAAAAACACGTGTATTACACGCGGTTACATATTTAATACTTAAAAGTTTTATCATTTAATCATTGTATATATGTATAGGGTAGGGTTATAATAAGGAGGAGGATTAAGGTGATGAGGGTAATGAGTCATCTCATCCATTAGATCTTTTGATCAGCGGCCGGGATTAACGCGGTGACATTTTTGTAATAATTCAGAACTTTGAAAAAACATGAAGGGTAATATCGTCACAATCGTATAACACAATGACAGACGTATAATAAAATGACAGTCGTATAACAAAATGACAGTCGTAAAACACAAATCAGGACTCAAAACCCTACAAAACGTACACATCGTATAACACAATGATGCATATCAAAAACACAATGATGCATATAAAAAACAAAATGATGCATATCAATAACACAACGATGCATGTCGGTTCAGTTCACTTTAAAAAAAAAATTAAAAAAAAATTAATTTTTTTAAAACTTAAATATTTTTTTTAATTTTTTCTTATCTTGCCACGTGTCGTTAATTTAAAAAAAAAATTGATTTTTGTTAAAAAAAAAATTTTAATTTTTTTTTCTAAATTTTTTAAAAATTTTGGCGAGCTGGGCACAGTTACCAATGTACCCCTCCTCGAAAAATTCACGTCTGCCACGTGTCGTTACCAAAGCCCTCCTTAACCTAAGCCTCCTCCTTATTTGAACCCAACCCTATATGTATATATTAAATTACTATATTATAAATGCTAAAAACAAAAATTATGGTTCGATAAAATTAATAATTATAAACTTTTTAAATATAAATTTCTTAATTTAGTTGGTTATACATATTAAAAAAAATAAATTTAAAATTTAAATAGAGTAAACTGCAGTTTTCGTCTCTGAGATTTGCAAGGCTTAACAGTTTCAGACCAGCCATAACAGTTTTCTTCATTAAACCCTTAACGGAAAACCCTTAAGACTTAAAACGTTAGGGGCGAAAGCTGTTAAGACTCAAAATGTTATGGACGAAATTTTTTATGACTTAGAAACGTTATGGATGAAAATTGTTGAGCCTTGAAACATTAAGGACGGGATCTTTTAATGGTGGACTGAAACTGTTAAGTATTGCATACACTAGGGATAAAAAGTACAATTTACTATTTTAAATATATAAAATAGATACTTAATTACATAATAACAAATTTAGATTATTTTAAAATTTAAATATATTTTATATTTTATGATAAAATAAAAAAAATATATAAAAATTAAAAAATTATAGGGTTTCCATTTGCTATTATTTAAAATCATTTATTAAAGTTAGATATACGAATAAATCTCAGATGGTAAGCTTATACTAAACAATATGTTTTTGTTGGGCCTACAACATTCACATCCCATTGTGTAAAAAATTTGTGAGTGAGTTTGGTATAATTTAGAAAGTGATTGAGGGTGGTTGTGAGTGGATGGGAGAGAAAATCTAAGAGTGGGTGTGTGAAAATTTGTGAATTTTGGAAGAAAATTTGAGGTGTAGGGATTTCTTATTTATTTTTTAATACTGGTTGTGAGTGAATGTGAGAGAAAAGGTAACGATAAAGGTATAAAAATTATTATTCAATTGAAAAAGATACTGATTTTAAAGAATTATAGAGTAGAGATAAAGAACGGGATGTGAATAAAGCCGTTGACACCTCTCTGTATAGCATGTACAGTATATATGAAATAAGCCTATTATATTCACAATGGAATTATCTAGTTGTAAGTATTGTTTGTTTCATATAACACTCGTAATATGATTTAATACTACAATAAGAAAATAGTATTCAGTTTCTGTTTTATTTGACAACCGGTGCCAAAGTAAAGATAAGATTCTTCACATATTTTATTCACTAACAAACACCAATAACTTTTGTGTATAAAACAGGTTCAATGACAACTTCAACATTAAGGAAATTGAAAATTCTAAATCTTGGATATAACCAATTTAATGAAAGCATTGTTACATCTTTAAGAGCTTTCCCGTCACTTACAACTCTAGATCTTGAGCAAAATTTGCTTTCAGGACCATTTCTGTCTCAAGGTATGTTTTAGCTTTAACTTGATTAATTATGTCATCTTTATTTTAATTGAAGCTGTCATACACATGCCTTTATCTTACCTTCATACAAAAATATGAAATGTATGATGCGTGTACATATGAAATGTTATATAGCGAAGGATATAGTTGATTAACATTTAAAAAATATAGTTACATCAGGTCGAGTGTGGGAGGGAGAGGGGGAAAAGGTGGTGAGAGGTGATTGCATGTTGTTGCATGCATGCACACATTAACAAGTATTCTTTTATAATTGCTAGCTTTTAATTAAGTTTGCTAGTATTGTTTGTGTTATAACATTTTGCGGATTGGATATTTCAACTTTGAATGTTAAACCATTATTTTTTATTTTGAACTTTTAATCATTTTGTATATATTAAATTTGTATTTTACAATTGTAGAATCAAGAAAGGCTGATGCTGGCAAAACATCTACTCACACAGATGTCTTCTACTCCAGAAAGTCCAAGTTCTTCTGATGATCCAGTACACCAGAAGATGCATCAACAGAAGAAGTCATTTGCGGTGTTGTCAGGCAGAACAGTGTACTGATGTTACTCTTCCGTATGAACTTTTGTTTTACATTTAATGCTACTTTAACAAACATACTTTCATTAAATGTCTTGTAACAACTTATCACCTCGGACATGTTTCTTCTGTAATGATGTTATGTGTGATGATTATGAGTGATGGTAATTATCAATAGTTATTTCTAGATAAGTAGTCTAGTTATAACCGGTGTGTATTACCTACGAGTATACCACCAAAGCACTAGTATATGTTCACTCATCTTCTATATTGTTTGTACGCTTGCATGCTTAACACCTTGAGTGATAATATACTAGAAGCTTGTTTGAATC
>WOUH02000041.1:8338583-8354991 GCA_009936405.2 Stevia rebaudiana | reverse complement strand
GTTGTCCTTAGTTTAAATTCTCATTCTCTTAAGATCTCCTTTTCACTTCATATTATATCCCATATATATATATATATATATATATATATATATATATATATATTCAAGATTTAAGTCACGATGAATTTCACATTGGCTTTATTAATCTTTTGATAATCATTACATATCTGAAATTCGATCGGAAAATTCCGGATGTTACAAGTTGCGGATTCACATGTTCAGTATGCCCCTTCACAAATACTTGAGAGGCCCCTGTGGTAGCATTGACAAATTGAAAGAGAAAAGAAAATTAAACATTTTATGGCCGTGAAAACATCTAAACTTTAATGGCGGAATTTTAATGGTGAAGACTAGCTCAAAAACCAAGAATACTTACAATGAAATCAGAGAGAAGAAATACAAGTGTTGAAGCTGAGCTCGAGCGATCTTGTTCAGCACCAAACAGCAGAAGACAAATTAAAATGAAAAGTTTGATTGACAGGGTTCCTAGAACCTTGCGTACAACAAGGTAGAGTTCTTTACGCACTGTGCGAATATGGCTCTTTCAAGCCATTTTTTGGAAGTTTTTTTTTTTTAATTTTTTTTTATTTTTTTAACTGGGATATAATATGAAGTGCAAGAGAGAACTTAAGAGAATGAGAATTTAAACTAAGGAGAACGGAAGGAGAAAATTTAGAATGCCATTAAGCTTGAAATGCAAATTCTATTGATTTTTTCTCGGTGTGTATTTACAAATGAATAAAGCCTCTATATATAGGCAAAACTAAATCTGATAACTATCTAAAGTAAAATAAAAGCAATGGCTAAGAATTAAAGATACAAAAGAAAAATAAAAAGCTGCTTAATTACAAAAACCAAAAGGAAATAATTGAAACTTTGTCAGCCACTTTATCTTTTAATCTTTTGTCTTTGTCTTCTACCTTTAATAATTGAAACTTTAATAATTAATCTTCTGTCTTCTTTCCCCCCTATATACATTGGTTAAGGATATGGTGAAAACTCATTTGAGTTGACTAGAAACTCATATGTAACATTATTATTAGTTTTAATTAAAAAAAGGGTTCGTTTTATATACATTTTTGTCACTTTTTATAAAAAATAAAATAAAAAAGGGATGAATACTTTTTTTTTAAAACATGTAAAAAATAATAAAAACTCACGTCTATTTATGTTTCAGTACATGTAACATATGTTAAATACTTAAATCTGACAAATTTTGTAAAAAAAATTTTTTAAATCTACTCGGAGCTTTTTTGCTTTTTTTTTTACCAAAAGTCACAAAATTGAATGTAGAATTTATAAAAAAAAAATATATTTCCAAAAAAACTCTATAACATATGTTAAAATCGGGTTTCTTGGGTTTTCTCAACTCAACTAGGGACCATGAAGAAGAACAGGCACCGTATAATACATCGGGACCTACCGTATAACACAGTGGCGCCCAGACCTAAAACGAAAAATCTAAATGTTAGCCCTATTTGATCTAGCTTATTAGGGTTTCGGTTTCTTACTTAAATTTCGTGAAATCGGACGTTTAGGGGCAAAAGTTCCAAGTTTCCTTCATCCCGATCATAAAGAATCAAGAATCAAAGCATTCCAGTTTATCAAATCAAGGTCCAGACAAGCCAATAAGTGGCTAAATCTCTGTGATTACTACTGATGAAAAGTTCTACATGTTTGAATCATTAGGCTTCGTAATTCTTTGAGATACAATTGACTTTTGATTGACATGCTAAGTAATATGAGATTTATCTGTGTTGTTGGATTACATATAAGATGTTTGCAATAGCCAATAGAAAAAATTGATGGTGTTTCATTAGCAATCCATGTCTTGCATTGATTGTGATTCATTAAAGTTTGTTGCTTTATGCAATTCTATTCCAAAACACAACTAATATTCAATTTTCTTTTCAGTAAAGTAATTACTAATTAATTGAACTAGGAGAATTAGATCACTACTTGAGCTTGATAAGTGAGACTCAGCCTCAGACTCATATATTAATCAAGCTCAGTTTAAACATTGCTCGATTAAAGCTTCTAGTACATACAACTAAACTCTTACAAGGGAATCACGTTAATAATTAAAGAAAAAAAGTATTTGACTTTGACCATCAAATAAAGTCATCAAACCTTAATTTATATTTTCTTTTAATGTTACCAATGACTTCAAAACACCCACACCAATTTTCTCAACAAGAACACATTGTTCTGATATCGGTAAAGAACATATCTTTTACCGTAACTTTGTAGTTATTTACCACCATAATTAGAATTCGTTTATTAGTTACAAATGGGAAATAAATGTTGATTATAACACATGCATAAAACATAGGGGATGTCATCAAATGGTACTATAAACAAACATTGATAAGACTAGTCTCTCATGAGTCCAAACATATATTATTGATAACAGCTTTTGGGCATGTATTTTGGTAGTGGGCCGGTTTGTATACATGGAAAAGATAGTGAAACGTCTCAAATCAGTTTTTCCTGATGTAAAAAACACAAGTTAAATAAGTGGGCCGTGACACTCATCAAGGTGTGTACTAAAGGAAGCATATTTTCTACAAAGAACATGCACCACTTTTCAAACAAATCCCACATACAAAGCAATGTTATGAGATAATACTGAAAAAAACTTAGGTCAGTTGTTAGTTAATTTCGAGAGGAAATAAACAAACACATGGACAATCTTTTTAAAATATCTTAATGGTTTGTAATTTTCATTATATGGTAAGTTACAACAAATAACTAATCAATCAAAGCCCATAGATTATGACACTCTTGTTGACGTTTCCCATATTACTTGTTGGGTCACTGAGCTACTGGACTCGGCCCATCAGATTCTGATACACTTTCGGCATGTTTACTGAATCCAGAAGTCCATTTTCAACTTTTGGGCTATTCTGTTTGCATTGTAAATTGAACTGAGCCTTTGCCTTTATAATGTTCAATGAAATAATTCTTTTCGCTTGGTCATGTGATTACCACGGTCTTCACAATTTTCTTGGACAAACACAAGGAAATGTTTAATTCTAAATGCTCAATGTCTAATTCTAAATGCTCCACTCAAACTAATAAAAATAAATTTCTAGTTAACTGATCATGCCTTGCAAGTAGAAGATTGTCTCCTAAAGTCCTGATCTTGATCAGCTTTTATTGAAATTGCTTTATTGCATCGTCCATTTTGAATCTTTTGAAAATAAAAAGTAGATTTCTTTCTGAGTTCTCGAGGTTTCAAAGTCTTAACTATTTTAGTTCAAGGTTTTCATTTGTTGCAATATAGGGCCTATGGTTTGTATTTCCTAACCATTTGAGTCCAAATGACTATTCGAGTTAGATTTTTCTGTTAATTTTTACTAAAAACCCTATAATGACCACAGGACTCAAATGGATATTAATGTAACCTCATAATTATTATCAACTTTTGTTTAGGCATATATATAATTTGTATTTGATTTTATCCTCAAATGGTTTCTAGTTACCTACTCACAAAACACCAAAATGAATACTATGCTCAACTGAAGCATGTTTCTATCCTATTGGATCCTTAATCAATTTCTATAAATAAGAATGTGCCAAGCTTTGGAGAACACAACACAACACTCTCTTTTCCCTCTCCACTATCCCTCTCGGCTTCTCCCTTGGTTGAACCATCCACCTCCACTTCAACCATCATCATCCTTTTGTTTACTTGCTTTGATCATGGATTAAGAAGATATCAAGAGCCTTCAATTCTAATTCATCATATAATCATCTACATTAAGCAAAGCAAGCTCTACTCCTTACACTTTATTAATCATGTTTAAAGAAGTTAATAACTATAAACATATCATTAGTAATTCTTGTTCTAGATATATATATAAAGTCTTGGTAAGACATTTTTGTAAACCAATAGACACAAAAGATTGATATTAACATGGACATATAATATGCTTACATGAAGTTACTAAAATGACGTGTGAACAACCAACTTATATGAAAAGTAAAGGTAATTTGTGAATGCCTAGTTGTGGTTTGCGAAACTTATGGTAAGAAATTACTAAATAAGCCCAGTGGTCGTTTGAATTCTAAAGTCAAATTAGATGCACAACTGATGAATTTGTGTGAATATATATGTTAATAATGATATGAATTGATTATGAATTGTTTGTAAATGATTTAACATGTATTTGGATGTATTGGATTAGTTCCTGGTGGATCGAAACATCCGGAATCGAATAAGGGGGTCCAAATACAGGAAACTGGAGACTGGTGTTGCATGGGCTATTATAGCCTACGCCTGGGGCATAGGCTACACCTGGAACATATAATTCTAATTCATCATATAATCATCTACATTAAGAAGATATCAAGAGCCTTCAATTCTAATTCATCATATAATCATCTACATTAAACAAAGCAAGCTCTACTCCTTACACTTTATTAATCATTTTCAAAGAAGTTAATAACTATAAAAATATCGTTTGTAATTCTTGTTCAAGATATATATATAAAGTCTTGGTAAGGCATTTTTGTAAACCAACAGTCACAGAAGATCGACATTTACATGGACATATAATATGCTTACATTAATAGAGAGGTGCAAAAGAAATTAATTGATTAAAACAAGGTGATATGCAGCCGTGGGTCTTAAGGTGCAGGTAGCACCTTCAAATTAATTTGTTTGAATAACTTAATTGTTGTAAAAGAAAGAAAATCATGTTTAACATTTTGTGTGAAAGTGATATTATGCTCCTAAAGTTTTTGGACTTAATATTAATCGAAAGTTTATACTTTGTAGATAAATTTTTCCATCTAATTTTGTAACCTTCATTACATTCGTGTTCGCAGGTCGTGCGAGTGACGCGTAGTTTAAACAAATTTGGATCTGAAACCCGTTTTTGCACCCCATCCTGCGCGGGTAGGGCCTATAGTAAAACCCATCACAAGACCTTAAAAAACATTATGAGGTTTATCCTTATAAACCAAACCATTTTGTGTTCACCCCACCAATGTGGGACAAGGTGAAACCCACATATGAGACATCTCATTCACACACATATTTTTAAATTGTATTGGGCTATAAAGTTAGGGTTTCTTTTCTTTTCTATGAAGTTAGGGTTTCTTTTCTTTTCTTTAACGTGCTCACTATATTATATGTGGTATATATAATTTTTAAGTGATTTTATATATGGTCACCTTGCGTACGAAAGCGGGGCGCTTTATCGACTCGCGCTTCACGCGTCGGTTTTTTAACATGTCGCCTTGCTTCGCTTCACGATTTTTAAAACCAAGGTTTGGAGCTTGTTTTTTGTTAAAGCTGACACATCGACCGACCCGACCCAAATAAATAACCCGAAACACAATGAAAGAATTTTTTTTTAATAGGATCCTAAATCTTGGCCTCCCATGACAAAGTTTTCAAGCTTCGCCACTAACCACAAGTATATTTTGCAGTTGTTTTGAGCTAATTTCAGAAGTCATATAAACTTATAAGGTAGACAGATTCCAAATATGAAAAGATTAGTTGAATAGCTTGAGTGTAGTTAAATTAATAAAAAAATGGCTTCTCTTTCATCGTTTTTTGATATATAAAGTGGTTGCCACTGCTCTTGATTCTTACATTTGAATCCATAAATTATGTAAAAAATTCTTGTTTTCCTTTTTTATGGATTTGGGTACTTAACAAGTATTCCGTTACATTTAAACAATAGCTTCAACGTCCTAAGGTCGAAAGTGTACCCGTTATATTTTGTAGTTTAAAAAAAATCTGTTTATGACAGTTTTGGATTCATTCTAATGGCATGCCTATATTGTTGCCAACTGTTTCAGGAACTAAACACACATGCCCAAGTTAACACACCACCACCTGACTGATACAGTCTGTTGCGGTTGAATTCATTTTGTAACCATGCATGAACTAAAACAGTTATCAGCTGATGCTACTTAACTCATTTTGTAATCACATTATTTATGTAACAGCCTTGACAACCACATGCTACATAATGCTTTTGCAAACCAACTCAAGAATAAGAGTTTTAAACGTAGACGGGTAAATTTGGTAGTAATAGGTCTAGTATACCATTCTTAGGTGCAGTGTGACATACCCAGCAATATCCTACTAAAGCGGTCTGGTGTTAAAAGAACCCCCAATTCAGATGCAACGCGATGTTAGTTAAGATCCAATTATAAAACATAAATTTACTATGACACAACTATAAAAGAAAAATTACTTCAAGAGCTAAAAGGAAGTCTAAGTTGATTGATCCATGGAAGCACAATTTAACCAAAGATTTACAAGAGTTACAATTTTAGGTATTACTCAACTAAGTTCTTTTAATTCTCAAGGACATGTAACAACTTCCTTAGTCTTCTGTAGCACAAATAACAAAGTCCCAATGCAAAAGCGGCACACTCATTATGGAACATCTGCATCCATCATATCTCCATTCTTTATGTTGCAAAATCCCTAACAATAATCCAAAACAATTATAACCATAAAAATAATTTAAGGTGTCCACTAGTTTTTGACAAAAACTATAGATGAAGAAATCATAGGTAGGTTACCAGAAAGACCAGCCGGTTATAACGGATTGGTTTCGATGGTTTGATGTCACGTCATTAAATAATGACAGTCCCCAACTAACGAAACCTAACCACGATAGCATTTTGCTGATGTGCCATGTCAGCATGCCACGTCAGCAAATTCTTATCATGTCAGAATGCCATAAAATGCTAACGGTTTTAAGTTCCATTAGCTGGGGACTGCTACTAGTCAATGATTTATGAACACCCTTAAGTTTACAACACATACTTTGATTTTCTTTTATTAAACAAATTACCTATAATGTTTATGTTAAATATTTCACTCAACCCAACTGTCATTCTAGTTGTGGTATACGTCACAACTCACAAAGGATTCAAAAAAACATTAAAACAACTTACATCAACCATACAGCATCGCTAATCGCTTATGCATATTTCTTAATAAAAAATTAAAAAAGTATTTTGGTTATACCTGATATTATTATTATTCGCGTTAAAGCTCTGATGTCGGGGCTTTTCTTCTTCATCATCATCAGAATCATATTCTTGCCCACTCCATATGCGCGGTTTTGGACGTTTCTCCATTGGCTCCTCAACCTAATTTTAATACAAAAACAATACATGAGACATATACGTAAAAAAATTATTATTATTATTATTTAAATTTAACTTTACTTGCCTCTTCAGGGGCTTCTGTGACAGGTGGCGTTATCTGAAACGGTACACTAGGAGAATGTGGTAATCTTGACAGTTGTTCCAAAAGCATGTTCCTGTATTTGTTAAACATAGCTTTTTATAAGTCCTGAACTTTTCATATAATCCCACTAATAATAATAAATCGCATTAAAACATTGATAATTTGTAATAACTACAAATCTTTCACCCCAAACCATTTGATCCGTTCAGTAATTGCAACTGTAAAAAAAGTTTTAAATCACCCTGCATAAATCATTTATTTATTAAAAAAAATATAAGAAATTGCCAGATGCTGTAATATTTAGGGAAAAAAAATTACATTTAAAGATTATTACAAAATATGGTGCGCCCGCTTACAATTTAAATTGGAGAACAAAATGATACAAAGAGCAAAAAACATGTATTTTGTAAAGAAATAAAGAAAAAGAATCACCTGAATGATCTGAAAAATAGTAAAGCTTACATATAGAGCCAAAAACCATTATTATAAGAATCCAATTACAATTTTGTGTAAATTAAATCCTAACTACAACATAGGGCAATAAATAGTATGTGTCTTGTTCAAAGAAAGGTATTTTGTACTTACATTGAAAATAGCAATTTATATTCACTCTCTAAAGTCAAAACTTATGTACTTTTTAATAATGTTTTAATAATGTATATGGTAAACAAAAAATATACAAACAATATCCAGAAAACAGTCTGACCTAATTTTTTCCAAATCTTTTGGACTATTTTGATTGTCAAGGGGACTTGGTTCAACATGAAGAGTGTAATCTGGTCCAAAATATTCATAATATTCATTGTAAGGAAGTTTATTTTCAGGTTCAACCCCAACTGCAACTGCTGTCTGCAAATAAAATCAAATAGTTAGTATAATATAAAATCCTACTCTAATATATGATTCCAAATAATGCCACATGGCAATCCCACAATTTTTTTAATTTTTTAATTTATTTTATGTTATTTTAAATTTTAAAATAGAGTTAAATTTCAAAATCATTTAAATTTGTTATTATCTAATTAAGTAAATATCTTATATATATATAAAAGAGTAAACTCCACTTTTCATCCCTAATGTTTGCAATATTTATTAGTTTCAATCCACCCATAGCAAAAACCGTATCTAACGTTTCAGTCTTAACAAATTTTGTCCCTAAACGTTTCAATTCTTAATAGTTTTCTGGTAAGGGTTTAAGAACGAAAACTGCTAATACTTGAAACGTTAGGAACGAAAAATGTTAGTACTGGACATTGCAAACCTCATGAACGAAAACTGCAATTTACTCATTTCAAAATTTAAATTTGACTTTTTTTTTATTTGTAAAATTACCAACGAAATTTAAGGAATTTATATTTAAGAAGTTTATAATAAATAATCTTGAAACCCAAAACCATAATTTATAGCCATAAAATGTGAAACATTGATTTGTTTTGAAGTATTTGCAACATACATACATGCTAACTTAATATATATATATATATATATATATACCATGATTTAATGAAATAAAATACATGGTTTTGTAAGCTATTATTTTATATACACAAACAACATAAAGAGATACCTCATAACACCAACAACGCGCGACATTGCGGATTGTATAACCACCACCACCTAAAACCATGAGAGGAACATTGAACGATCTAAGATATCTAAGACAATCTGCATGACCTTTAACCGACAAATTAAAGCAACCGAGTCGATCACCAGCCAATGAGTCGGCCCCACATTGAAGAACAACAGCATCAGGTTGATAAACTTCCATAACTTTGTGAACAATTGGTCTAAATAGACCACGAAAGCTATCATCATCCATACCATCATTCAACGGTACATTTAAAGCGTAGTATTTGCCCTGATTTGCACCAATGTCTTTAATGTGACCCGTACCGGGAAAAAAATCACCAAATTTGTGAAAAGAAACCGTCATCACTCTGTCAGTGGTGAAGAAAGCTTCTTCGACACCGTCTCCATGGTGGATGTCGATATCTACGTATAATACACGCTGCATAAGAATATTATTGTTAGCTAAGTATTACAACGCGTAAAACCATATCATGTTTTCAATTTACAAACCTATCATGTGAGTTGAAACTTGAAACACTCTTATTACAATGGCAACTACTAATAATCTTGATTACTTACTTTCGAATTACAAAAGAAAACTTTAAGTCAATTGATCCAACAAATCATGTAATCAAAATAGGCTATAAAGGTTGTTTGGATGTAAGATTTTAAGGTATTCTACATCAGTTTATGATTATCTCAGAAACCATAGAGCAGATTACAATACTTTTAATTCTCTTACTTCATTAAATAATCAGAAACTATATTTTACCAATCTATCAATACAAACAATGATGATAAATAATTGCACAATCGGCCAAATAGTTATAATAATATGAAATAACAATATTTAGAAAACAGAAGATAAATTACAGATGAAGAAAGATGCATACCCTGTGGACTTTCAGAAGCTCAAGAATACCTAAAACAATATCATTAACATAACAAAACCCTGATGCTTCAGATTTCTTAGCATGATGTAATCCACCGGCCCAATTGATGGCAATGTCAGCATCTTGCCGGTTCAACTTAACCGCAGCTCCAATCGATCCACCAGCAGAAGCCTGACAGAAGTCAAAAATGCCATCAAAAACCGGGCAATCCTCACCAACATTGAACCGTTTCAAATGTCGTGTGTGTGTATGGTCCTGAACGGTGTCCGGTGTGACGGACGCTAGAAAATCGACATAATCATCGGAGTGAAACTTCCGGATATCTTCACGACCGGCGGGGAATGGACGGACGATTTCCATGCGACGGTGAAGAGAGTAATGAACGATGAGGTTGTGAGCCATGCGGATGCGGTGAGGTTTCATCGGGTGACCTTGACCGTAGTAGTAGTCGCCGATTGAGGGTTCGTAGAAATAGGAAACACGGCGTTTCTTCCCGTCAGGGCCCGATGGAAGTGATGCTCCGCCGACGGAAGAGGAGTCGACCATTGTGATTCGCGGCGGAGATGCGGCAGCTGAGGAGAGAGTATCCTAAAATCGCCGCCGGAACCGAGAAGACGATGGGGTGTGATTGTGAGGAAGATGTTGCGATTGTTGGAATTCAAGGGGACTGCAGCAGGGTGTGCGAAGTTTAAAAAGGGGTTACATTAAAGTTTACAACTCTCTCGATTAAGCTTATTATAGCGGTGTTGGAACCGTCTCGTCGAACACTTTCTTGTCCCCAAAAACCTAAACTCCCACACCACCCGAAAAACCTAAACCCAAAAGGCTAAGATTAAAGGTCGACGAGATGATTTTAATGTCGCTGAGTTCAATCATAGTTCGTTTGAGTCAGTTATGAGAAAATTAAAATCATTCCTACATTTCCTATCATAAGGGTCCTTCCTATTTGATCCTGACCCTACTGGGTGTTTATGGTTCTCTTTCAGTTGTTAGGTCAATCCGTAAACTAAACCGTCAATGACGATTTTTGAGTATTGAAAAGCGAAAACCACACCGTTCAATTGTAATATCAAACCAAACTGAACTTCAATAAACAGTTTGGTTTCACGGCTCAAGGGTTTGTTTTATAAAAGAGGGTATAATGGACGAACTTCATTCCTTGGTTACGAGTTCTATTTGACCAAAAAGAACAACAGTTGAGAACATTGCTGATACAATCATGGTTGGTTCAAACGAATTAGATTAAAAGTGTAAACTTATAACAAAGCCAAATTGGATTAATATCGAATTGCTTTTGTGTATAAACACTCACAAAACAAAGAACCGCAGTTGGTCGATCCAAATCAATGTTAAATTGTTTATATATTTTATGACAGAAACCTAAATTTCAACATTATTAGAATGAATTTAGTTAAATACTTATATGGATCTTTAGTTAGTTGGATAGCCAAGACTCTTAACATATGTAAGCTACCAATGCACTTCCATAGTTCCATTAGTAATATGATTAGCCCAGTTTTACTTCAATTATTAACCGAATATAGTACCAACAATATATTAATTTTACGCTCCAACCCGGTTTTTTATGGCTGGTTTTTTTATAAACCGTAGACCGCACCATTTACTATGGG
Source organism: Stevia rebaudiana (assembly GCA_009936405.2). Taxonomy (NCBI): domain Eukaryota; kingdom Viridiplantae; phylum Streptophyta; class Magnoliopsida; order Asterales; family Asteraceae; genus Stevia; species Stevia rebaudiana. The sequence goes on along the minus strand of WOUH02000041.1, from coordinate 8,343,673 downwards.
TTGAGATTTTCTAAACCGGTCGATCGAAAGTTGAAAGAAAAACCGATACAAAATCAAACCGATGGCTAGTTTGGATGATTTCAATGTTTTAAACCAAACTCCGAACACTCCTACCTCTCAACACTCAACTTATAAGTTTAAAAAGGGAACCGTTTCATTTCTAAAGAGGGTCCATGTGTGTTCTTTATAGATGTGAATAATGCTTTACCAGGTGTGTTCTTTATAGATGGTCTAGGTGATCAGGATTAACATTTTTGTACAAAGCTTTGCTTGCTGAAGTCTATTCACGTGGTCTTATTGCTCTCGCTACAGCTTCATCAAGTTATGCATCTAATAATATGTAAGGAGGGAGAACTGCTCACTCAAGGTTCAGATTCCAATTAATCTTGATAATAATTCAATGTGCAACATCAGAAAACAAAGTGGGGCCTCTGAACTAACTAGGTCATCCAAAATAATCATTTGGGATGGAGCATCGATGGCAAAATGAAAATTGATTGAGGCAGTCAACCGAACATTGCAAGACATTATAGACATTAGTCTCCCATTTGGTCTAAAGATAATGGTTATCGGAGGTGATTTCAGACAGGCTTTTGCCGGTTATTAAGCGCGGCAATAGAGAACAAATTGTAAAGTCTAGCCTATGAATGTCGCCTCTTTGGTCTTTGACCAAAAAGATGCATTTGACCAAGCGCTTAATGATCGTGGTTTTCTGATTATCTTTTAAAAGTCAGTGAGGGAACCGAAGAGATAATCGAAGGAAGCTTTATCCACATACCTGATGACATGTCAATTACATGCATCATCCAAGAAAACTCTATAAAAGATTTGATCAATGCCATCTTTCTATCAATTCAAAACAATTTATATTCTTCGAATTATATAATCTCTAGGGCATTATTATCCAATATAAATGAGAGTGTTAATGAGATTAATGATCAAATGATTGACATTTTTCAAGAGGAGGATAAGGTTTGCTATAGTTTTGACGAAGTAGAGGATGACAACAACAACTTCTATCCAATCGAGTTCTTAAACTCACTAACTGTGTGTGGTTTGCCTCCTCATAAACTTTGATTAAAAATTGGATGTCTCATAAGTTTGTTATGTAACATCGATCCATCACATGGTTTATGTAATGGCACAAGACTGATTTGTAAAGGTTTCCATCACAGTGTTATTGATGCAGAAATAGGTGTTGGTCAACACATGGAAAAAGAGTATTTTTGCCAAGATTTCCTCTATGTCCTTCTGAAGACGATATGTTTCCATTCAAACTGAAAAGAAAACAGTTTCCCATTAACAACCAATAAAGTTTAAGGTCATACAATTCTGCACGTTGGTGTTTATCTACTGAAGTCTGTATTTTCACACGGACAACTTCATGTGGCATTGTCAAGAGGGATCTCACGCGAAAATACAAAGGTATTAGTGCATCGTGCTAAAGAGTTTAGACGTGATGGGCTCAAATGTTGTCTATTGCGAAGTGCTACGTGATGAATGAAAAACGTACGTATTAAAACAAAGGTCAACTAATAGATTTTGTATATTAAGATGTAACTAGCAAAGATACCCGCGCTTCGCGACTCCACTCGACGGATTGATTGTAAAGATTGAATGGTTCACGAAAATACGTTATAGATAAGTGGTGTTATAAGAATATTTAGAAGCCCGTCTACGAAGAATGAACGTATTGCGCTTTATGGCGGAAGCCAAAATAAGGATTTAGGAGGAGGAATGTGAGAGTAAAACCAAGTTAGAAAGAAAATGACGCAATTATTTATATTTACGGAAAAAGAGATTAATTCGGTTTACGAGTGATGGTTCAAACAAAACCGAACGATGTACACAAAATAACGCAAGTAAGAAAAAAAAAACCATTTACCCAAGGGGTAAATTTTTTATACGTTATAAACCTAAAAGGAATTTTATTATATCTTAAATTTTTTTTAAAGTTTAAAGTGTGAAAATCTCAATAATAAAAGTTTAAGGTAGGAAAATGAAAAGTTAAAAGTAAAAAAAAATGAAACAAATAATATTTCCACGTAATAGGGATCGAACCTGTAACTATAGGGGAAGCTTCAATGACTTACCAAGCACGCACTACCAACTCGCCGAAGGGAAATTAACGGTCAGATTATATAACGATTTATACATATTATCTAATGCAAGTCGGTGGGGGAGGAAACTCACCGACATTGCATATTGAGTTATATATAATATCATGAATATATATTTTGATCTATCCTTTATAACATAGCAACTTCTTTTTTTCTCTAATATAAATTAGAAATCGGTTATGGACGAAACGAAGAATCTGGAAGATTTGACAAGTAATCGAGATGTTTAAGGCCGATGATTGGTAAAGAAGGGTAGTCGAACCATTTAGTTGAAATATGGATTTTTAATTCTAGATTTCTATTTTTATGAGTAATATATATTTTTCGTATTGTTGTGTTGGAATTTTATTTTTAAGATCATTGTTTTTATGACTAAAATTTTTTCCTTCATGTGGTTGTTATTATTTAATTGAGATTAGTAAAACGCAAATACCTATAATACGAGAGGAATGACAAATTAACAAATTGGCTAAGAGTAACGACGTTTTAAATTTTCGTCGCCGTCGCTGCATCACGCGAGTTTCCTGCTAGTATATATATCAAAGTTACAAAAATAGATGAACGTACTAGCATCATCTTCGTCAGAAAAATCAAGTACATGTTAAATGAATATATAATTACAGTCTCTGGGCTATATATACATTTTTCTTTCAAAAATGAAAAAAAGTTATGAATCGCAGGGTGGACCAACATCAGTTGTTGAAGCAATCCCAACTTGCAACCATGAAGATGAACTCCCACTTATGTTACTCATGTCCTTTAATTCACTCAGTTTTGCCAGTTTCAACTTACTGTCAACTTCATCATCTTCCATTGTTGCTCCTACTTCACCTTTTATATCATGGTGGTTGGTGTTCTTATGATCATGTTCTTGATCGCCAATTTTGTAACTTTGATGTTTATGATCTACATTCAAAGAATGTAGATTAATCTCGGTTGAAACCTCAAGACTCAAGGGATAGCGCTCGGGATCCTTTCTTGGTCCAGCAATGTAGGGTTCGGAAACTGGAGGATTCAGATTGAGTGGTTTAGATTGGTTAAGTATACGTGATGGTAACGCCAATGCACGCTGGTGAAGTTGCTCGATATGTTCATGAAAGTTAATCTTTGCTATAGAAGATGTATCAGACATGTTAGATGTAAGCCAATGACACCTTTTGTGCCCACCTAGCGCTTGACCGGATGCAAAAACACGGTCACAGATAGAGCATTTGTGTACTTTGGCTTTTCTATGTGCCACACCGGCCAACGAGGTTGTGCCTGGACCATCATGGAACGGATAGCTTGAGATCGGCTTGGGTGACAGGATAAACTCATCGTGCATGATATCATCAGATGTTTTCATCAGATAGATCGTTTCGTGCCAACAACCTTTTACTTTCTTGTGACTTGCTCTATGACCACCCAATGCTTGATGTGAAGTGAACACTTTTTTGCATGCTTTGCATGCAAACATGCCGTTAGTGTTGATGGCTACACCTTTAGCTTCATCCAAAGATGAAGCTGGTCTCATGAAAGGTGCCATACATGCGTCTGTAGTACATGTAGGGTTTCGGCGTTGCTCCACCCGACTCGGGGAGGCGCACGAGTCTTCAACGTCGGTATCTGTAGTATCAGCTCGAGAATTCGATAAGTCCATTAGGCATTTCGCTAGGGCTAGATCTTCATCTTCACTTGAAGGGCATATAGAATTAAAAGATCTCTTTCTTTTTAACCACCCACAATCTCTCCTATTACCATGATTTTCATCATCATAACCTTTTTGTTCAACACCCTCTGACTCCGGAGATGACACAAGAGTTTCGCCATCATCTGAGCTGCATTTCCGATGCTCAAGAAAAGATTTCCACGATAAGAATTCTTTACCGCAATTCTCACAAACTCGACAACTTTTTAACCGATTTGGATTTGTTCTTAATGCGTACATTCTCTGATTCCCTAGCTTATCTTCTGATTCGCTTGTGGGATCTTCATCATCAAGATTCCCGGTGTCATCATCGAGACCATGAGCTCTCATATGCCCACCCAACGCTCTTCCACACATGAAACCCTTCTTACATATTCGACAAAAATGCTTCAAATTGGAGTGTTGATCATTGGCGTTCGCCATGGAAATGGATGGAAGGTAGAGAAAAACATGAAAGCTAAATTAAGAGAAAAAAGGGGATCAAAGGGAACAAAAGAATTTAAGGTGGAGTTATATATTCTTGTACGTTAAGTTATGTTAAAGTTGTATGGTGAAAAGAAGGTTAATCCTTGTTTTTAGTAAAGAGTTAATGGTTTAATTAAATTGGTGTGTGTTTGAGAGGAAGAAATTGAGTGAATTGAATGTTTGTGACAAATGGAAGGATAGTATGATGTTGAGTGACTTTTTCTAGCAGTTAATTTATAGTGAAAGTGGTGGTAGTTTTGTCCCCAAAAATTTATGATTTGGTATGAGAAAAGTAACTCAGATTGCTAAAAGATTATGAGAATCTTAATTAAATTAAATTTTGAAGTTAAATTGTTTATAAAAATATATACTACCTTTATTAAAGGATACAACTCAGTAATAAAAAGAAAACTCTCTTATGTTTACACTTCTAGGATGAATCACTTTCCCTAGGTTCAATTTACAAACTTTCATTTTGGTTCTCTCCATGTCGAACTTTATATTACACCATATGTAAAATAAGAATGTAGGATCGGGTTGGGTTTCTCACACAACTCTTACAAGGTTTTTCTATCTTCTCTTAAGAATGGCGGAAATCTCTCTTAAGAGTTATCTCACTAGATATCAAACAATTGCAATAAACACGATCAAGAACAAGTAAGAACGACACAATTCAAACAAGCTTATAGTATATTATCACTCAAAGTGTTTAAGCATGCAAGCGTACAAACAATATAGGACATGAGTGTACATATACTAAAGCTACGGTGGTATACTCGTAGGTAATACTCACCGGTTATAACTAGACTACCTATCTA
>WOUH02000041.1:8326092-8338483 GCA_009936405.2 Stevia rebaudiana | reverse complement strand
AGGGACACATGAGAACTGGAAGGGTGATCGCCTGTACTTCGGGTATCCTGTCTAGGAAAGCACTTCGTATATATCCCAACCAACCGAGGGACCAGTTGTGCTTACCTGGGGGTACTTGAGGTGAGTGGTCACTTATAGGCAATCGTGTCTCCCGAATTGTGGAAAGAAACCTCAACCACCTTGATATGTCAAACGTAATCATTACCGGTTACCATCCACAAACCCCGTATATCATTATCATTTATCCTTGGATATTATTCACTCGCCATGATATTTAGGCAAATATTGTTTTTTAGTATAACTAATTTATACAGGGGAGATATCATGAGATCAAGCGAATATAAATTTACTCAATTTAGAAATTTTTTACCGACCATACAAATATTTTTAAAATTTTTGTGACTTATAATTGTGAAGTTAAAATGTAATAAAAAATATATCTTACAAAGTTATTTACATATAAGTAGCGTATGAATCATATAGATGTAATTATATGAATTATATATTTTTCTACATGTGTAACTTTATAAAAAAAATAAATGAAAAACAAAAAAATGTAAAAAGAAATTTCGATCGGTCATGTTCGTGAAAAAAATATAAATGTACTAATAATTCTTAGCTCAGTTGTTAGGTTGAGATACCTAACCTAAGATTAATCAAAATAAGGAGGTCTCGGGCTCAAACCTCACATGAAACATAGGTTTAGGTTGAGTTAGAGAGTTTCTTCACATATGTGAGTTTATCCTTGATGGTTTTCTAGGTGCATGAGTCAAACCGAAGAGCCAAAATCAGTATGAACAGTGAACATCTAGGTGAGTTAGGCAATCAGTATGAACAGCCAACGCTAAAGCAAAAAATCCGTATGGACTGTTAACATCTCATATCAAAAAGACTTACTCACGTATTAGAGGTGGTTTCACACACGCTTAAAAAAAATTTAATCCAAAAGAAGAAGAAGGGGTCGTCTCTTGAATAAATCCATGTTTTAGTATGTTAGTTGTATATTTTGGTGTAACACGCAGGTGCATACGTCCACCTAGCATCATTGTTTGACCTGCAAAACACTGATTGGAATACGAACCACATATCCAACTTGATTTAATTTCCAACTTCACACTCGCTTTATATATATATTGGCATCAATCCATAACAACTAATCATCCAAACTGAATCCAATAACCATTCCCTTAATCGAAAATGGCAAGAGTTCCAAGAATCAAATTGGGTTCACAGGGTTTAGAGGTATCAGCCCAGGGTTTAGGCTGTATGAGCATGTCTGCTTTCTACGGAGCTCCAAAACCCGAACCCGAGATGATCAATCTCATCCATCACGCCGTTAATGCCGGTGTTACCTTTCTCGACACCTCCGATTTCTACGGCCCAGAAACCAACGAAATCCTTATCGGCAAGGTATTATTAATTAATATTCTTCTCACATTGATAATAACTAATATTTTGCTAGTTTTAAGTTTTCATTAAGTGTCTCCTTTCCATTTGGTTTTTTATTATTTGTGTGGATCAAGTAATTAGCAAACAATTGTAATTTGAGTGTAGGCTTTGAAAGGAGGGGTAAGGGATAAAGTGGAGCTGGCTACCAAATTTGGGATCAAACATCATGATGATGTACGGGAGGTTAACGGTGATCCAGCGTATGTTAGGGCTGCTTGTGAAGCTAGCCTGAAGCGACTTGATATCGATTGTATCGATTTGTATTATCAGCACAGGATTGATACTCGTGTGCCAATCGAAATTACGGTTAGTTCTCACTTATGCATGATCCTTGTTTGTGATACTAGTGCCAATTTATAGTTTAATTCGGTGGGGAGGCATATTGATGACGTGCATCATTTATTTAATTATTGTTTAATTGATAATTGTTTATCATGAAAGTATACTATATATTTGAATTACTAGCTTAAAATCCGTGTATTAAATAGGTTTATATAGTTACTATTTAAAATTTTATTATTGAATAATTATATATGGTTACACTAGAAAGTTAAAAATAATTAAAAAGTCGGGTCAAAAGTGTAAATAGTCGGGTCAAATGAACTCCGATTGACCTCATTCCAGCGGTGTTAGAACCCTCTCGTCGAACCCTAAATAAACCTATTTCGGTTTAGCTTTTAGAGGTTTAGATTTTTTGCTTTTAAGGTTATATTTTAATTTAGCCAATATATTTAGCCTTTAGGGTTTAGTTTTGGGGTTTAGCTTTATGTTTAGGGTTTAGCTTTAAGATTTAGAGGTTTAGGGCTTAGCATTAGGGTTTTGAATTAGGGTTTAGCTTTAGGGTTTAGCTTTTGGGGGTTTAGATAAAAGTTTTTAAGGTTATATTTCAATTTAGGGTATTTTGCTTAGCTTTTAGGGATTAGTTTTAGAGTTTGGCTTTATGTTTAGGGTTTAGCTTTAGAATTTAGAGGTTTAGGGCTTAGCATTAGGGTTTAGCTTTATGGTTTAGCTTTTAGGGTTTAGTGTTAGTTTTTTAGGGTTTAGTGTTAGTTTTTTAGGGTTTAGATTTAGGGTTTAGGTTTTAGGGTTTAGCTTAAGAGTTTAGCTTTTAGGGTTTTAGTTAGGGCTCGAGAAGACGGTTCTAATGCCACCGGAATGAGGTTAATCGGAGTTCGTTTGACCCGACTTTTTGCATTATTGATCCGACTTTTTAGACTTTTTTCATTTTCTAGCCTAGAAAATGTAGAAAAAGGTGGAGAGAGAAAAAGTAAGAAAGATAAAATATTTTCATACTCATATTACCCTTTTTGTCCAAAAAAAAACGAAAATTATAAAGAAAATAGTATCTTTAAATCTTGACCATTGAATCATCAATTCAACGGTTATTATAGGGTTTCTAGTGTTTTCTCAACTGGACATGATTTTCATATTATCCTTCCCGTATCTACATGTTCACTGTATTCCTCATATATCTCAGGTCATGAATGAACTCAAGAGTATCTATTTTTTTATATTACAATCACCCTAGATCAAAAGCTTCAATATAACCATGACTGAAAACATTTACAATTAGGAAAAAAAGAAGAGCTAAAGAGTGACACAGTGAGCATCATGAGCCTGCCGATATATGGCTGCCAATCCAAGATCTCAAACTTTGACCGTTCCTTGATTCCCACTAGAAACATGTTGTGACACTTCATATTGCAGTGTATAACTGGCGGGTCATGATCATGAAGATACAACAATCTCTTCAGTATATGTTTATACCACTTCTTTAGGGCTCTCACGTCTACATGCAAGTATTTCTTGCAATACCTATATAAACATTAAACATGTATTTTGTTTTCGGCCTAGATATCAATGGTTAGAACATTTATCCACACTGGGTACATGATAAAAAAATATATGAGCATAGTAGTCAAAGATACATAGCGCATTCAATGAGAAACGGAGCATGTCGCCTAGGTGCCAATAAATTGCATGCACAAAACAAGCACGTTTCAAGTCAGGTCCAAACCATTTTTATGTGTTTTAGACTTGTATACAACTAGTTTAGATTTGTTTAGACTAAGTATGTCCCCTAGGTGCCAATAAATTGCATGCACAAAACAAGCACGTTGCAAGTTGGGTCCAAACTATTTTTATGTGTTTTAGACTTGTATACAACTACTTTAGATTGGTTTAGACTAAGTATTGGGTTGTTCAAACATGTTTTAACTAGTTCACACCGTCAAAAGCTACATTTGGCCAGTTCAGTTAGGTTTTTTTGTTAATTCAAGCCTTTTTTTCGGCTTAGTGCGTCCTAATGTGAAAATCTCACTAATAAATCTACTATTTTTTTTTTCCTTAAATCAACACAACAATTGTAAAATTTGATTATGATCTCGTGCTTAAGTGTTTTAAGAAATTGAACTCGTAGGTATAATTGCTCCAGCTCCTTAGGAGTCCATTAGGAACCAAATACCTTTATTCGATTCCAAGCTACTTCAATTCCTTCCAATTCATCAAATGCTATATATCTAAATTTCCTACAATTTATCAAGGAATTAGAAAGCTCCCTCTAATTTAATAATCAGAACTAAACCTTGCATTTCAAAGTATAAACTAGCATTTTCATTTAAACATTTCTTATAAAACACCAATATCACACGTCTCGTTTGCGGTGCGCGCATATAATGTATATATGTTTGGTTAATCAGGCATCATGAGCCGGAGGTCTCAACAAAAGCAACCTCTATATCCTAGGTGGTAGAGGTAAGATTGTCTACATCTACCATCTCTAGTCCCTACTTTTAAGTGGGATATACTGAGTACGATGATGATTATAAAACACCAACATCACCTTAGTCAAAATAATTGTTACAATTAAGAAGCATGTTGATATAAATCCATATTATACGAGATTGAAGCATAGCGAAGTATAAAAACAATTATACAAAAGAGGGATACGCTTTTTTGCAAATTGCAACCCCTTTCCCAGCATTTCTATACTGCAATTATCCCGATAAGCACCAAATTAGAACCCTGTATTAGAATCTTATAAATATTAATTAAAATAGGAATAAATCAACCATAATTACTTGACGATTAGATCAACATTTGAACTCGGTATCAGAATCGTCTGGTTCATAGTTTGACATCGATGATTCCAATGGCACTTTTGTATGTTAATTCTTCGTAAATCACTAACTCTTTACGAAGAAAAAAATAACAACTTCTAATTTCATTTAAAGTCAATGAATTTAATTAAAAAAATGTGATTTCTAACGCAAAAACCCTGTCGGCTAACCAAAATAATCGGTTTCGGTTATCGGTTTGGTTATCCTTGAATTTAAATACAATGTGATTTCATTTTGGTATGTTTCTCTTCGTAAATCTCTAACTCTTTGCAAATAAAAGGAGAAGAGACAACACACCGCTTCTAGTATTACATATAAAGTGTATCAGTATGTACAAGTATACACTTCCAACCACATTGCATAACCTTTCTGAATATGACAAGTTCATCGGCTAAAAATTATATACTTTAAAGAAATATTGCATGTCTTTCTGAATTTTGCGGGATGTCCTTAAGTCAAACCTAATATTCATCAAACCTAATATTCATCAAACCCATGATACAACTTAAGACGGAAAACTTATATCTCAAAAGAGTAATCAATGTCAGATGCCTCAAGGATCTGTGTTTTACGACTGTTAGCAACTTCTTGACAGGTTTCTAGAGGAAGTTTCTTCAAGATGTTTAATACTACCAAACCGTGTTTCTTTTTTAGTTGAACCAATTCTTTTTGTTGCTCTATTAACAAACTATCAAGTTTTTCCACAATAACTTCAACTTCATCATCTTCATTTTCTGGTAAAACTTCTTCTGTTTTTTGTGAGTTTTCTTCTGACACGTTTGAAGGCCCCGGTCTAAGTGGAGTAAAACATCCTTTAGGTGAATCACTCCAATATTTTCTACCAGAAGGTAATCTTTCAAGAGCTAAAAGTCCAGGTGAAAGGCAAGATTTAATGGTCACAGAGGATGGAGATTCATTTTGCTGGTCAGAGGGTGAGTCAATAGAGCCCGAAGGGTCATTGTCTTCTTGATAATCAATGTAGTCTCGTGGGGCCCAATCTGGAATGCATGACCGGATTTCCGCATCGATCATTTCTGCGATAGTGGAGACATCTTGATCTGATAAGTCGAGTTGTACAACCATTTCACTTGCAACAGCAATTGATGTATCGTTATCAATATCAAACGGAAAGTGGATGTTACGAACGTGCCCTAGCCCACAAATGCATAACATCAATATTGATGATATATAAAATATTGGTAATAAAAATTATGGTAGTCACAATTTCAACCTATTTCCTTATGAACAAGTCGATCTAAAACTAGGGGAAGTTGTCATATGTGCAATTCAATACTTAAGTAAAAAATTAAAATCACCATCCAATAATTAGATTGTTTTCAACATTACATAACCTTTATAAATGTAAATGACATAGGAGGGTAAATGAATTTAGGCAGATTTCTAGTTTATATAAAACATTTGTTTGAACCAAAAGGCTCAATTTTTATTTTAAAAAATAAATCTTATTTGAAGGAATCTTTCACATTATATGGTTTCATGTCCAGAATGAGCTCCAACTCCCAACATGATTAAATTTTTTTATTTAACTATAAGAACCATTTACTAGAAAACTCACCTGACCCCATTAATGCCTTGCTAAACAATGGGATCAGGGAATTTGCACCTTGCGTTGGACATGTGGCCTCTAAGAACTTATGTCATGAAACCCATTAAAGTAGGATTCAATCTTAAGACATCTAGGAGAAGACAACTACCCTGCTATCTAGCTAACAAATTTTTTAAAACTAATTTTTATTTTTATGTAGTTACTAATTTTAAACTTTGAGTGGGTGGAAAAAAAGTGTGGTAATTCAAAATAGAAATATGTAACCTTTGTTTACAATTACTAATTATTTATAGAAATTTCAAATAACTAGATGAAAATTTTTTCTTCTCAACCCAATCAAAGCCAATCCATCTTGACCCATAATAAAGTTGAACCCACTTTGCCAGCCCTCTCTAAGATAAAACAAAGATCAACAGACAACCTGTGATGTCTTCTATTCGTAGTTTCAAGAATACAGTATTCAAGCCTCCCATTCGACCTTCGACTGTGAAATCTCTAGCAGTATTTGGAGTGGCTTGAGTTTCACCGTTATAAATCTTATCAGCATCATCATCATCCTCTACAAAAGTACATCTGAAACTGAAAAATGATGTTGAAATATATATGGGGAAGTGCATTGCAAGTATTACCAGGATTGGAGCTAGAACTTGTTTGACCTTGTTTATGTACACTTTCAGCTTGCTCATCTTGCAGAAATGGATCCAATAGTAATTCCTTGGCGGATAATCTATCAGAAACCTTAGCAATACACTTCTGTATAAATGATTTGATTTCGGGGTCCTTAACATTTTCTAATGATGCCGGTTTGACTCCCTAATAAGATTGAAAGATGTTTCACAATTTCTGATTATTTAGGATATTAAGAGAAATAATGATTGGGAAAACATTCTTGTGCAACAAAATACGAGACTGTTAGTGAAATGTGAAATGGAAATATATTGGGTTACGAAGTGGATGGCTAAGTAAATTATTTCATTTTTATGTATTCTATTGTAGAGGGAACAAAGTGCTTAACCATAACTACTTACTTAACCCTTAAACAAATAAGATAATTATAAGCAGAATCCTCTTATCCGAACATTAAAAATCTGATTTATTCATACTTAATAAGATAACCATTTCTTAAAACAAATCCAAAGTATTCATGTTAACATACATGAATGAAAGCCTAGTGGCGTAGCGTAAAACAACTCGAGCTTTAATATACATCAAGCTCAGCCATCATTACTCACCATACAAAATGCTACATATATTTCGTGGTCAATCTAGTGTTAAACAAAATGAAACTTATAGATTTCAAAGGACAACCTAAATGTACAAGGACTGAGTGATAATCTCTAATTTTTTAAACACATTAAAAAATAATTAGACCGATATCATTAAGAGTGCATAATCTCATGTACATGGTTTATAAACATGATGCGCCAAATTTAGGTTTCCAAAGGTGAGGCACAAGGCGCACGAATCATGTTCGTGAGGTGTTGCTATATGTCCACCCAAATAAGCTTTATTTACAACAAGCATCCACATCTCTGTCAATGTTTTACATAACAGCCTTTATAGGAAACAAACCATTATAATTTTTTCATCCATTTTTTTTTGTTTTTAAATATAAACCTCCTACAAAGCAAAGATTTGACCGACGTTCACCAATTTTGATCCAGATGTACAAGAGGCCTTGTCTCAAGGTCCTATGACTTTCCTAATTGCCTTGTGTGCGTCGTGCATCAAGCACAACTTTCTAAACAAAGTTCATGTAAGAGACTCTTTTGATGATAGTATACTTCTAACATTTATAACTGTGTCAATTCCAATCCTAAAATCCATAATAACCCAAGTTGGCTGCAACATTTGATCTTCATTTTTACTTAGCTTTATTACAATGTTTATTTTTACATTTTAAAAATAAAATAAGGAGCAATCTTGGGTTGTGAATTTCTTAGATGCTAGCACATATTTATGAGCAAGAGATCATATATTACTTACTGATGTCACTTTCTTATATATCTGAGCAGCATTGGAACATTCACAATACGGATACTCAAATGTGACTAATTCTAGTAAGCACATTCCAAAGGCATATATATCTACAAGTTCATTATATTCCTCCTCATAAAGCTCAGGTGCCATGAACTCAGGAGTACCTAAATTTTTATCACAATCAGCCAAAATCAATAGCTTCAATTTTACCATGATCTAAAACATTCACAATAAAGAAAAAAAATAAATAAATAATGTGCTCACCAATGACACTGTGAGCAGCACGAGCCTGCAGAAGAATGGCTGCCAATCCAAGGTCCCCAATTTTAACCTCTCCTTGATTTCCATTAACAAAAATGTTGTCACACTTTAGATCACGATGTATAACTGGCGGGTCATGACTGTGAAGATACAAAAGTCCTTCCAAAATTTGTTTAGACCACTTCTTTAAGGCTCTCAGGTCTACATGCTTGTGTTTCTTGCGATACCTATATAAACATCAAACATTTATATAGTTATGATTTTGGCCATACAAACATATAAACATCCTCTACAACTAGTACATCATAAATACATTTTTGAGCATAGTAGTCAAAGACGCAAGGTGCACTCAAGGAGATAAGGGTGAGCTGGCCTGTTGGCTAGACGCTAATAAATTGCATGCCCAAAACAAGCACGGTCATGTTCGGTCCAGGCCATAGTTGTTTTAGACTTGTATATAAATTCTTGAGATTGATTTAAACTAGTTTTAGGCTAGTTTTAAGTTTTGACTCCGTTAGAAGCTAGATTTGGCCGGTTGAAATACGGTTTTGCTGGTTCAAGCGTTTTATCTGGCTTAGTGCCCCTTGCGTTACGTGGGGCCTACATCTGTTTCTTTGACGACTATGTAATAAAGTTAATGTGAAAGCAACAAGATATATTGGAATCAAATCAAACATACTGTCTTAAGGTTCCAGATGTGAAAATCTCAGTAATAAAGTTAATGTGTTCGTTCGTTGAATCAACCCAGGAATTGTAAAATTTGATTATGTTCTTGTGCTTAAGTGTTTTAAGCAAATGAACTTCTGAGTATAAACGCTCCAGCTCCTCAGGGTTCCTTAAGAAATCAGAAACCTTTATTTGATTCCAAGCTACTTCAATTCCTTCCAGTTCATCAAATGCTTTGTATCTAAAGTTTCGCAATTTATTAAGGGATTAAAAGCTCTGGATAGTTTCAAATCAGAACTACACCATGCATTTCAATATTTACATTCCATAAGAAACACCAACATCACGTAGTCAAAGTAATTGTTACAATCAAGAAGCATGTTGATAGAAAATCCATATTATATATGAGACTGAAACATAATCTAGTTTTAAAACAATAATGCAGAAGAAGGATACACTTTTTTGCAAGCCCCCCTTCCCAACACTTCTTTATACTGCAATTTGTACCAATAAGGCACCAATTAGAAACCAAAATCATAATCTAATTAATATTAATTAAATTAGGATTACGTCAACCATACTAACCCGACCATAACGACCAGATGGATCAACCTCGACGAACTCGGTTTCAGAATCGTCTGCCTCATGGTCTGACATCGACGATTCCAATGGCATTTTTGTACGTTTATTCTTCGTAAATCTCTAACTCTTTACGAACGCAATTACGGATCAAATTCTAATTTCATTTAAATTCAACGACTTTACACAAAAATCATGATTTATAACGCAAAAAACCTGTCGTCGCAAACCAATCATTAGCTTAGGGCTTCAAATTCTAATAAAACTATTATGAATATATGCATGGATTTGAAGACATTGAATACGTGGATATGAAGGATCCGAAGACGTTTGGAAAAATCAGGTTAGTGGATTGTTCTGTTCATTTGTTCAGATCAAATTTAATTAAGAAAAGCTTGAATTCAGAAGAATTATGGAAAGTCAATTGAGAAAATTAACAAACAAATGAAATATTATAACACATTTACAAGAACAACCCTTTAAAAGTGTCTCCATGTTCAATGTTCCTTCAACTAAGAAAAAATAGTCGTTTTTGTTATTGGATGGTGTCGTGGTGTCGTTTATTTTTAGAAATCCAAAGATTGGCGAATATAAAAAACTAGCAATGCGCTAGCAAGAAACAAGTGTTAAGTTATATAATGAAACAGGAGTGAAAATACTAAGAAGTGGTCCAAACTTTGGTTTAGGGGTATTCGAATTTTTTTCTTTACAATACAGGGTCATAAACCGAGGCGCGAGGCGATAAAGCGTCCCACTTTTCGTACGTGAGGCGAAAATATATAAAAACACTTAAAAATTATATATATACAACATATAATACAAGGAACACGTTAAGATATATAACACATAAATAACTAATTTTCTTCAACTGCTTTTAAATAAATAAATGCAAAAAAGAAAACTTTAGGTACCATCAAAATAGTTTTAGGTATAATCAAAATAAACATACCTTTAAATATACAATAAGTATAGGCATAAGCATTAGAAATAAATCATAAATTTTATGACGTGCGTTCTTTTTTTTTAAATATATTAATTTCATTTTTTAACCGTGAATCTTTTTTGTAATATAAAAAAAAAGAAACCTTAACTTTAAAGCCAAACATAATGTTTAAAATATATGTGTAATAAAATGTGTCATATGTGGGTTTCACCTTGTCCCACATTGATGGGGTGAGCACAAAATTATTGGTTTATAAGGATAAACCATAATGTGTTTCAAGGTCTTGTGATGGGTCCATAGGTCCTACCTTCGCGTCCCCTCGTGGGGAGTGCAAAAACGGGTTTTGGATCCAACTTTAATAAAACCAATGCATCGCTCGCACGACTCGTGAACACGAATGCGGCTTCAAAAACTCGGGTATGAGACAGTCAGTTTTTTACATTCGGAAGAGACGGCGTCTCTATTGCCTTTTTTTTAATAAATTGTGATATTCTTTTTTTAATTTTCTGGCTGCTAGGTTTCAGACAACAGTTGAGGGGCAATAGAGATTCAACGCTAACACCAAAAATCCATCGAGAAATTAGAACCAAAGAAAAGCTGGTCCACGTCATTTTCAACAGAGCCGCGAAATTGACCACTATGTAAAATATTTCTAGAAAGAGGAATTCTATACTTATTAAAATACCAATGCTTATGAACAGTAAGTTATTTTTCAAAGTTTGGCCACAAATCTTTGCTATATTCAAATTTTAACACCTTGCATGGTAACTAGCTTTTTTAATTTTTTACGGTGTACACATGTTCTCTCAGTTTCCATCTATCTGCACCGCTTTACTCCAGATAATCCTCCATTTTCCCACCTTCCTCACATGTTAGCAGATAAATGGTTGTCTCTTCTGAAATGATGAGAGGCGGCTGAAGAGAAAGGTCTCCATCGAGTGGCAGATTTAAGATGGTTATTGACAAACACACTAACACCGATGAAAGTTCAGACGAAGAAGACGAGGGTTAGAGCTCAACAGTGATTAGGGTTGAACTCTATGTCATCATCACCGCCAGGTATGCGTCTTCCTTGTATCTATTAAATTTCCAACAGTAGCATAAGGGGTTTTTAGGTATTTTATATGTGAGATACGTGTCTACACTTTAATGAGCTCAGATTCCCAGTCAGTCAGGTACATGTGCTCACTAATGGCTTCATCGTCCCCGTATACGGTGCTTCCTGACCGGGAAATAGGGGGTTTATCGGTGGATTGATGTCTGGTGGTGCAACCACTTTTTGATTTATGTTGATTGCTGCGTAAGAGAAGGTATGTAGTTCTTCCTTCAATATTCCCTTCTGTCCGGTTCTAGGGTTTTGGTGATGATACTGTTTTCAATTCTAAGCTATTAGGTAATTCCTTGTATTTTTTTTAATCAAGCGTCTTTTGTGTTTTTGGTTTTTCAGTTAGGTTTGTTTGTGTTTTAATTGATTACAGAATTCTTGGGGAACTTTGGATTATTGGCTAACCAGAATTAAAAAAAAAACGAGTATTTTTGTGGTCTTAGAGCACCTTTTTTCTTTAATACATATTGAGGTTGGGATCTTTAGTTCTATGTGTATGCGTACCCCATGTGTTAGATATTGATCCGTGAAGATTAGAACCTAAGAAGGGTGTTTTGCTGTTAGAGAGAATAATAGTTAATAAGTGAGAAATGCTAATTGGCTTCTTATTTTTAGTCTTATGAATTTTATCTACTAATTTAGGGGCTAAAACCTTTAAATTAGTGTGTTGCAGCCTTACAGGTAGCCTAATGTTTTCTTAGGGATTAGAATTAGAATAATGT
>WOUH02000041.1:8294547-8310600 GCA_009936405.2 Stevia rebaudiana | reverse complement strand
AACTGAACAGTTCGTGAACATAAATAAACGAACAAATGGTATGTTCATGTTCGTTCGTTTAATTAAACGAACACAATATTTTTGTTTGTGTTCGTTCGTTTAATAAATAAACGAACATAAACGAACTTCCCGTCGAACATTTCATGAACTGTTCGGTTCGTTTACAGGCCTAATTATATGTACATTTTATCTACTGGTTGATGAATAAAAAACTTAAGATTTTTTTGTCCAATAAACGAGCTAAATTGTATACTATTACATGTATATGCTTAAGAATCGGGTAAGACTTGATAAATAAAAGACTAGTAATTACTAAACCTCCTAAAAGGATATTGGTAGCATTCACACAGACACACCAGCTTTTTCACCATCTATATTCACACTTTTTAGTTGAATAATATTTTATTATATATTATATCATTATCTTCTTTTTCTTATTCACATGTAACAATAATAAAAAAACTATTTAAATAAGATCAATACTTTTTCTTTCTTCTTTATCAAATCATCTCCATATTTTTCATCAAATATAGTAGGTGAAAAAATCACTTTTATCTATCCTCTACTCACAACTACTTACACCCAACGTCAAATTTAAGAAGTCACCCTCACATAAAATAGAAAATATGTTGTGCTTTAAGGCATAAGGAAAGCACAATGAATAATCCTTTATCATATAAAAAAGGTAAATCTTTATTAATTATGTATAAAAAAGTTTTGGATTTTATTAATTTGTGTTTCTTTTATTTTTGTGGTTCTTTTTTTGTGACTTGGGTTTTCCATTGAGTGTGTTAATGTCTTAAGGTTTTATCCTTGAATATGTTCATAACTTTATACTTGAGAGCACGACGTGTTGAAGATTCTCTTGTTGTGTAGCACATGAAATAATTATAGTATTATTGAATAATTGAGCATGATCAAACTAAATAAATGTTAGAAATGTGTAATTTACAAACTAGATCTAATCATAATCATATTTTGACTCAGATAGTACTTCAATAGAAATAAGATAAAAAAACATTTTCAACTAAAGTGTCAAAAGTACCGAAACTAGAGAGACTAAAATAACAATTTACTCTTTTTATCTAACAACGAAACCATTAAGTTTAAATATCTCTTCTTGGTCATGAAAAAGTGTTAATTTTAAAAATTAGGTGACACAGTGAAACATATATAAAAGTTAATGCAATGAGATGACTACATTTGATATAAAAGTATGACCACAATGATTGTGTATAAGCATTTGATTTTGCCTCATTCTGGAAGACCACCAGTGATCCATTGAAAAGTAAAAAATTGATGATCTCAATTTTGACTTTTGATGTGTTCACAAAACCACAAAAATCATATAAATCGCCTCATTTGTTTTGTCCGACCTCCCAATAAAAAAGTGCTATTTTAATTTTAATATCGAATATCAGTGACGAAATAAGTTACTTAATTAATAAAGATAAAAAAAATTCATAATCTCGATCTTCAATCATTACAATCAGTTACAAAGTACCAAATATTAGATTATTTTCAAAATCAATTGCAACCATTTACTTTCTCTCTTACTCATACGAGTTAACCAGTTTAAAGAATAAATACAATGTTGTCAAGGCAAAGATTAAACCCAACTGCATTGGTTTTAGAAGTAGAAACGCAGTATTGAATTCTGACAAAGTCTACACAGAAACAACAAACGATCGAGTAACTATAACGCAAGCCATTGTTTTCAAATTTTAAAAATAAAAATTATGCATGACCAACAAACTCCATGCATATACTTATAACTTGATCTAATGTAGAACCCAAAAAAATCTACTGATGTTATATCCCAACATGCGTACCATCATCATCATTATCACCAATATCATCAAGCAGAATTCTCATGCAGAAGTACATATTCTCGGCTGCAAAACCAATTTAGGAAGCCTTTAATGTTTTGTTCAAGACATACAAGTTTTATGTTAATGTCAGTACCAGAAAAATCAGTCTGACAAAAAAATGATGAAAGAATACAAATTGTGTTTTCACCGTTGAAACCATAAAAAAAGCCAACAACAAGGCAGTTATAACTTACGCAAACTAAACAGCCATTTCTTTTTTTATAAATATGCAATTATGTAAATTGTTTTTGCATTTCAAGAATATGCAATTATGGTTTAGAAAATTTATTATTAACCTACAAATTTGAAAAAGAAAATAAACAAAATCAGCTGAAACAATCTGTCTAGCAAACCCACCCAACCTGGCCGGTTTAGTTGATGGTTTGTCCAGAATTAGAGAATGACATGCGACAACCGGATGATGCAGTGGGAATGATAAAAGTAATAAAAAGCCAATTTCTTGAGGGTCCAATATAAATGAAATTATTATACATGAAAAATATAATAACGTGAGTAACAACATTACCTACTATTACCAAACTTAATAGTGTCTTTTTCCATAAGTTGATAATAACGTTCTGGTTCAATGCGATTATCCTGCAATTGTAAAAATGTACATCACATACCGAATAACACCAGCATCATCATTGTAAATATTATAGATAGAAAAAAGACATGTTAATCAAACCACTTTTTCTCACCAGAATTTTCATTTATTACATACACTAGTCTAATTTTTTAATTTAATGATTCGGTTGACCACTTTGACCCATTATATAAAGATTAAACATAATCTGAATAAACCAATTCATAAGCAAGTGGGTATTAATGTGTACTTACGTTTATAAAAGTCCCATTTGTGCTTCCAAGATCCATTATGTAAGGCCTAAAAAGTGAACAAATACATAAATACACACACACACACATATATATACAACTTTATGGTTAAAAGAAACGAAACCAATTATTGGTATGATACAAATTTATTACCTTACTTCCTTTGCTAACATGCCATCTGGTTGCTCCTTGTCAACTTGCCTGAGAAAAAAAAAAGAAAATGAAATCAGATACCAAAAGCTGAACCAACTGATTGGTTGATATATATATATGTATGTATGTGTATATATTTATATATATTATACCGGTACTGAAGAACTGCATGCTGTTTGCTACATGATGGATGATCTGTGGGGATGTCTGCTACCCTTCTTTCTCTCCCAAAAAGATAGCAGCTTTGTCGATGCACATACAATGGCTCTGTTAAATTAAATATAAAATATTAAAATACTTAGTAAAAGTATCTTAAACATAAATAAAACTTAATCTAAATGAGAAAAAAAAGCCAACCATTAAGCACTTCACCACCCTTGAAAACATAAAGCCTCCATCTTATTTCTGGTTTCCTTGCATCTGGTGGCTCCGTGAACAACAGTGTTACACCTACCATTATAAAAGACAGATTTTTTTTTTTAATCAGCCTTATAATAGTAAAAAAAAAAAGATTTTTATTTAACTCTCTTGTTTAATAATTTAGTTTTCCTGAGTAAAAAAAGAGGAGATCAGGAGAAGAAGACTCACCTTTGACCCGATTGGTTTCAGCAGCAAGCTTTCCAGACAACTCAAACGAAGGCTTTTGCTATTATTAACAATATACAAAAGAGATCAAACTTTATAACTCAATAGTCATATTTTATTTGTACATTGGAAAATATTTGAAATACAATATAAGATAAAAGATGGATTTGCTTTCATGTTAGGGACCTAAACATACAATTTTGAACTTTAAAGTTTAAGAGATGAAATAGTGAATAATCTAATAACCTTAAGTTGTCAATATTTACAGAAAAAATTAACTGATAAAAGATATCATCAAGAAGCTAGAATCACCTTTTCCTTGGTTTCAAGAGCCTCCTCAGCTGCCTTCATCCGTGCAACTGAATCCTCATCGCCATTCCTGATCATATATATATATATATATATATATATATATTAATATATATCATCTAATCAAATTTAATATCAAATTTAAAATATGTGAGCATATTAAGACATGCCACTCAAATGAAACTTTTGATTTACGTAGAGTAAAATAAGAAAATTATAAACAAGATAAGATATATTGGGTTCCTGAAATTAAAAATGCTACATTGAGTGAAAAGTTATCATATGTGCTCACCGGTGATCTTCTCTTGAGTTATTTCCCTGGAAAAAACAAAATAAAATAAAAAAGTCAATAACGAATTATCCAAAAAAAAAAAGAACAATACTAATAATAGTCCAATACAATGAAAGGTATTCAAATTATCATCTTGAAGTAGAGCTGACACTTTCTATGTTAGATGTAATGTTGGTTTAATCCTAAGTTTAATTGTAATTAGTTAATAATGTTGTATAATATATAGTTAGGGCGGTTAAGGTAGTTATGTCGGTTAAATAACCGCCACCCAACCACCACTATAAATAGGAATGTAAACCTTCATTTGTAACTTAATGCCAATTAACGATTTCATCAAATTCTCTCACTTTTCGTTTGTTATTTTGATCTTGGAACAACATTCTAGATTTTAGAATCTGATTATTTAATAAATCTATAAAAAGTTAAGTGTTTCAGGTGCATAAGTCGTTATCCCTAGAATTCACAATAACATATACATAACTAATAAATAAATAAATAAAGTTGGAGTTATAGAAATGGATATCACCAGACACCTCTTCGCGTGGAGGCGATCGCGATCTATGTCTGGTTCTAACTTGTCTTGACAGATTGTCATCTGCATCCCTTCTCTCACTTTCTAGATTTTTCTCCCTACGCGTACCCTTGTCATTAATTTTATCATCCACATCAGCTTGAGCTTTCCTCAACCTTCTGGATCGTGGTGATGGGGACCTTGTTTTTCTATTTTCATTTGATTTTGATTTATCTTCTTTATGGCTAGACCGATGTCGTGATCGAGATTCAGGCGATGGTTCTTTCAATGGTAAACGATCTGATGGAGACCTTGATCTTGCGTGTTTGTTGTCTCTCACGGGAGATTTTGGGCGTTTTGGGGATTTTAAACGCTTTTCTCTTGGTGGTGAGGATGAATTTCTGGAATGTCTCTCTCTTCTGTATGGGCTCCTTTGTGAAGATCGATGATTCCTAACAGATGTCTCTGAGGAATCATGACCCATGATGTAGCTCAAATTTACAGGTTTAATTTCCTGAAAAAAGTTCCAAAATATGTTCTTTAACATATGTTGAATAAATTACCTAAAAAGCCAACAATTTGGAGGAAACAGAAGATGTAGTTGCATTATATTATCAGTTACCAATTAAGATGGTCAAAGCATGTAAGTCTAAAGCACCATAGATTTAACAGCTTGAACCCTAATTCAGCTCAAATTGTGCTCGTCTTATGAACCCTAATTCATCTCAAACAAAAATTGCGTCCCAACATAAGAGCTTGATGATTCAACAGCTTGAACCATAATCAGTAAGGTCAATTCTTATAAACGCAGATGCAGATGCATTACTTAATATACTCTAAATGTTGAAAATATATTATATACAAGTAGGCCAAAACTCGAGTCCAATGGTAAGAGTAACTTTTCGAATCCTTAAATCAAAACCTAGCACTTGTCATGTTTTAGTAATTAATCTAGCAGCTTATGAAACCCTAACCACAAAGAACGGAAATTATTATAAGTTAAAAAACCAGAAGCAACAATGACATCTCCTTAAATCAAACACTACATGAACAGACTTCAAGTTTGGAAACACAATGAATGAAATTTAAAAGCGAAACCCTAGAAGAACGACGAGACGGGTACCTGTTGTAGCAGAGAAGATAAAACTTGTTGAAATTACAGATGGCCGCCGGAGTAGCTGACTACCTGACGGTAACGTAGATGCGAGTGAGCCGTGAGTTATGCAGTGAAGTGAACGGTTGTTATGGAGGATGCCGTCAGCTGAGTTTTGGTGAAGATGGGGAAATAGGGAGGATACTGGATACGTAACTTTATGGGCTGGGCTAATAAACCAAATGGGCTTAGAGAACGATAATGCTTTCAACAGAAGATGAAGGCATGAAGCTTCGAACAGAAAATTTAGTTTCAAAATACTATCAAATCAAACCTGGATATAAGACCGATGAAGCTATTGATAAGAAATTAAACATGGTCATACGAATCGGGCCTGAAGAAGAACATCAATGAAGTTTCAATAATAAATCGCGTTAGAATTGTAAACGAGGATCTTTGTACGGGGCGTTCTCTTATCGAGCGGAAATTGGATCAAATGATTGATCATCAAACGAGATCACGTAGCTTTGGTTGTTATAGAATTGTGTTTGAGGGAATGTTTCGAAAGATAGAACGGGATAATATGCGTTAGGCGTACGACCCCTCGAGCCACCGCCCGTAGAGCCACCACCGGATGAACCGCGAGAACAACCACCCCTCGTGAACTAGAGCCACCACCTCTTTGTCTTTTACCACTAGGACCCATGGGAATTTTTTTATGAGAAAAAAACAAGAGTTTTTCTTTGTTATTGAATATTTGTGAGATTAGAAACATGTGAGATTAGAAACATGTGAGAAATGAGATATAAATAATGGGTATTTATAAACGTATGATTTTTGAAAAAAAAAATTAATTGAAAGAGCCGTTCAACGGCTAAAAAATGGTCATTATATGTTTACCCGCATCGATGATACATACCGGAGATTAATACCCGATCGGGGTACCCGCATGGATGACGGTGGTGTACCCGATCTGGGTCAACCCTACCCGATGCCTTAACCGATGGTATACCGTTCACCCTAAGAACTCAAAGTGACCTTGATGAGGTTAAATGTTGCTTTATGTATATGTTTAGAGTGCATCTTAACGTCAATCTGTCTTTTTTTAACCACATTTGGTCTCTTAATAATATACGTTGTAAATGCCAGTCCTTATTTTTATAACTATAGTTCGTATTTTTTATAAATGCAGTTCGTAATTTTATTGTGTCAGTCCATCTTTTACTCAGTTTGGTCTTTGAATATGTATGATTTTTTTATCTACGGGCCCTCATACCCATAGGCGGATCCATTAAGGGCCTAGTGTGGGGGAGAGGCACCCACTTAATCTCCTAGTGAGCTTGTATACTCTTCTATTTAATGGCCCAAAACCCTATAGGCACCCATAGTTTTTTTGTCACGAACCCATGAGTGTTTTTAAAGGCCCATTGTCCCGAACTTATTTTCATGATTCAAGCCCAAATTGTAAATCTAATGAGCATATTAGTCAATTACGTATCCAAAACTCAAAAAATCTAATTTTTTATCCACTTTACCTTCACGACCTCACGTTACCGGCGACCATCCACATTCCTCGTCAAAAACTCAAAATCGAAATCAAAGTTACCAGCGAGCCAACGACCACCGACTAAGAAGGACGTGATGATTTTCAAAAGAAGGGTTAATATTTCTAGATATAATTTATTTTGCTATTTTTTTAGCACCTACTATCCACTACTACTCATACTCTCAACCAAATGACACGTGTCAAATTTGAAGTCTCTTGATCCACTCAAACTCAAACCCTTATTTATCCAAACCTCCAAATAGCTATTAACTCTTAATAAACTCTTCAACTTTTATTTTCTTTCAAAACCAACCGATCAAGATTAATCCCTGTATTTTTTCAACCTCATAGACTGAAGCCGTTGGATGCTAAACATAGTAGTATAAGCTTAGAAAATAGGTTTAAAACATGATGGCTCATAAGATATTAACCTTAAGTAACATTAGATGCTATCTGAAACTTGTATAAAACAGGCTCAAACCATAGAAACTTTTGATAGAACAGTTGTACAAAAACAAAGAGCTGTATACACACGCTCTATACAAGATCATTGCTACAACACACCAAGATCAATATATTTAATTCTTTTAGTTTTAAAACAATACGTGTAGTTTTTTATGACCTCATTTCATTTTGTAACTTGATAGAAGAAAAGTATACACAATTGTTAGTGTATGCATTGTGAACAAACCCTTTAGGTTGAGGGTTAAAAAAGGAGTTGTAAGTTTTAGATCATGTGTTTGCACAAACAGCTTTATTGACATCAAGATGACTTAAACGACACGCTCCAAGTAGATGTTCTGGAAGCTCGTCTCGCGTGGTTGCCTGTACAAGTTGCATAAATCCCATAAAAAAAATTAGTAATAATAATAACTGAGAATTGTATATTAGTGGTGAGTTTGGTAACAACTGGTAGTTGTTTATGTTATGTATACCTGTATAACAAACGCGGTCTCAATTATCAAATTACTGAAGCAACTAAAAGTCTTGCCAGCAAGCCCTCTTGCAAATGCTGATGAACCAACATCAATATCCAACTATATATAACAGCTTCCATATGGTTAGGTTTAATTAAGGATAATAACACATAACTGTAAAGTTAGGTTATTAATCATATCTACCTCTAAGTAGTTTTCCCCATGGATGTAGTTGATTTTAAGCATATTACCAATCAAAGCGGGTATGCGAATAGTATGTCTCAGAATCCATGGACCCTGAAAAAGAATCCACACATGAATAATGTATATGTATATATATACACTAGCTTAATACACGTGTATTCATAACAAACACTTAAAACTTTGTCATTGTATCATTGCATATATATATTAAGTTATTATGTTGTGAACACTCAAAAAATAAATGTTTGACACTTTTATAACTATAAATTATGCTTTGAGATTTTAAAATTATTCATTATAAACTTTTTAAATATAAATTCCTTTAATTTAGTTGATAATTATACAAATTAAAGAAACGTCAAATTTAAAATTTTAATAGAGTAAGTGCGATTTTCCTCTCTGAGATTTCGAAGACTTAAACAGTTTTAGTCAACCCTTAATAGCTTTCGTCCCTAACGTTTCAAGTCTTAACAATTTTTGTCATTAAACCTTTAACAAAAAACTGTTAAGACTTGAAACGTTATGGACGAAAACTGTTAAAACCTAAAATGTTAGAGATGAAAACTATTAAGACTTGAAATGTTAGGGACGAAAACTGTTAAGACTTGAAATGTTAGGGACGAAAACTGTTAAGACTTGAAACGTTAGGAATGACTAATTTTAAGACTTGAAAACTGTTAAGACTTGAAATGTTAGGGACGAAAACTGTTAAGTATTGCAAACCTAACGGATAGATAAAAAATTACATTTTTTAAATATTTAAGATAAATAAAGTTAATTAGATAATAACAAATTTAAATCTATTTTATAATTTAAGATAATATAAAGAATTGAGAAAATGCCACGTTGTATTTTTTTGGAATGCTTTATTGGATAGTGTTTAAATTTAATAATTAATATTTAATAATACAATGATACCTTAGTTACATGAGGGATGAGTTTAAGTCTTGAATTTCTAAATGCATCATCTCCTTCTACAAATCTCTTTAGCAAGGGTATATCTTCAATAGGGGTACTTGTTGCATAATAAAAAGCAAGATTATAGTTTGTTGAACCTGGGATCTGATTAATCACAACAATAATATTATTTTTTTAAAGGTGAATTGAATTTATGTTTATAATATAAACCATACAACCATAGTTTAACTACCTGGAAGTTAACAATAATGAAGAATTCTGGGCGGCCATCAGCTGCATATTTCTGCAGATAATTTGTGTAAATTAAGTTAAACTAATTTCATATAATAGAAGCATAAATAAAATTAAGAAACAAACGTGAACAATATTCCCGGGTCTATTAGCAAGATGATCTTCTCGTTTGTCAGATTTCAGCCAGTCAACTGCAACAGTTTGTAACAACATACTTTCTGCCGTAATCTAGTTACATAACAACCACTCAAATTCATGATTATGTTATTTTTTTTAAGAAACATGAGATTACTGTAACATAATTAAACCTTTTTATGGTCATCTAAAAATGTTTCTCCTCGAATTTGAAACAATGAAGGTTCTGGTGTTGACCAACTGTGGGGCAGATTACCGGATTGATCTTCTGGAAGGGTAATTTTGTAACTATGTGAGATACATTGGTCCCATATGATTGTCTCTAAATCTTGACACCCTTTTTTCTGCATTGTAGCATATATAGATCTAGTATTTAATTTAAATTCACATGCAAATTCATGCTTCTTTTCTGCTTTAACATATGCAACCTGAAAATTAAAATTTTAAGTTTATGCGTTTAGTTTAAAGAAATAGAGTTAATTACGCAGATGGTCCCTGTTACTTGCAGACATCAACAGGTTTGGGATTTAATGATTTATGCTTTCAATTTGGTAACAAGTTTGGGTATTAAGGCTAAATTTTGTTAAATTATTTGGAAATGGCCAAAATACCCTTTGAACGTTATAAAAGTGAATGTCAAATGGACAAAAGTCAAAGGGTATTTTGGTCAACTCCCTCTAGTTAACACGAAAGTTAATGGGAATTAGCCTTAATAATCAAGCTTGTAACAAAACTGAAAGTATAAAACCCAAACTTGTTACTTTAAACCGTAAATACAAAAAATCTGTTACTTTCTACAAACCATAGGGACAATATGTGTAATTAACTCAAAGAAATATGACTAAAAGGCTATTGAAACAGATATCAAGTACCATCTCAGGATTATTATCAGCAGCCCAACCATTTTCTGATCCATCATCAAACAAAGGTTCCGAAAAATCAAAGAATTCATCTGATTCGTCATCCGTTTTAACAAGATATGAGTGATCATTTTCCTTCTTATGCAGCAAACTATCTTTCTTTAACATTTGTAAGGAGAATTCAGGCAATAAGTAATTGTCTAAGTTTGTCTTGAAATGTTCTCTCAAAGCTACAAATATATAAATATATATATATATATGTATATACACTGATTCAGTATACATAAAATGGAAGTAAAATAAAACAAATATTTATATAAATTACTCAAGTAAAGTTGTAAAGAACTAACCAGCAAGTCTTTCAAGCATGTGAATCGTGAGACGTTGATCAGATGATTTATGCAGATTATGTCTCCAGGATTTCCAATCAATAGAAAGCATGTGTCTTACAACTGATTGTTTATATTGATTTCCAGGAGATATCACATACCCTCCACCTGTAAAAGTACCAAATTACCCATAAATTTAAGGTAAGCAGTGTTTTTTTGTAATTTTTTTATTTTGTCACACTTACATTTAAGACAAGCGCGAATAAATCCTTTTCGAGGCGGACATTTGTTGTCTGATACAGAATGATAAAGAATAACTGCAAATGAAATAAACAAAATGACTGTTATTAACTTAATTATGAGTGGAAAAACATTGTGAGAATATAGTATACAATTATTAAAAAACCAAGACATATAACCAAAGCATTTCATACTGTATGTCCCATTTTCTTCCCTCCTCCAATAACGTTGCAATACTAAATCTCGTTGTTTCATATACCTGGAAATAAAAACAATACTGGTGTTATCTATGGAATTATAATAATAAAAAGAATATTATTAATTATTCATACCAAGGCAACCAATCACCATTTAATTGCTTGTGAATAATATCAGTGTGACCATCTATGTTTTCAATTACATTTCCCTTCTGGAAACAGAAGTCCCATCTGCAATGTAGTATGATAATACATCATTAATCATTATAATTATAAATAATATTCTAGGCTGACCCAATAAGTGAAACATGAATTCATAGAGTGATCTCCGGTAAATGGTACAATGTTGATGAATTCTAGCAATTATACTTTTGAATATGGTTAAAAAATATATTGGTAAAACTATTTAGAGATGAAAAATATATAAACTTGATCCTTACTGTGATCTTGTTAAACCAAGTGACATAAGTGTCTGGAAAATAACTTCTGGTGCTTCTTCGATCACACAAACAGCTGCTAATGCAGGATGACCATCTTTCTACAACATAGAAGATGCACATATAAACTTCTTATTATATTTTATATTTTTATTTTTTATTGTGTGTGTGTGTGGGTGGGTAGCATAACTGGATTTAAGCATGATACGAACTTTATCATGACCTTGATATCCTACTTGCTTAAATAGTCTGAGACCTGATGCAAAAAAAATTAAATAAAATAAAATAATAAAAAAATCAAATTTTAATTTGGCACATATGACATATTGAGGAAATATTACATTAGTTAGATGTTTACCTTGGTGGCAACCAAAGATTGTCCAGAATGATGGCTCGAATATGTCAGCAGTTTTGGGATCCAAGAATGAGGTTAAAATTTCATCAATATCATTCTTATCAAAAACTCTACCAGAACAGTTTGACCTGAAAATCACAGTTGGACATGCTAATTACAAAGGATTAACCATCAATCCTAAACCTAATTAATAAGAGTTATCTTAGAAAACTATTTTTGATACAAGTTTTTTCTGTTAAAATTCAAAAGCTACTATGTTTTAGACAGAATATAAGTCCGTGTTGACCTGACTATAACGCAAATGCACCTACTGTTCATACCTAATACAATCCAAATAGATTGCAGGATTCCGTTTGACCTACATTTATTAAAAAACTGGAGTCATCAGAATTTAAAAAATGGAAATTGGGTCCATGTTTCAAATGTTAAGAAGTTTTCACCTTCTTAGATAATTCCTGAAAAGATTTGATCCATTTTGCAGCTTCTTGAGGATTACTTGCCCCTAACTATGTGATTTAAGATGTAACAGTTAAATTGTTAATAGAAATAAAGTTTACATAAATTTGCAGAAAGGATTGAAAGTACCTTCACTTGAGCATCATAATTAGAGGTGTCACAAAGTGTGAAAACAAAGATGACCTGATTAGATATTATTTAATACAGTCTATAAAAAAGGAATATATAAAATATAAAATTCATAATAAAGAAGCAAAGAGGCATACACTATCAAGAATTTGAAAATGATTAGCTTATAAATAATGATTTATATATACACAAATTTTTTAATACCTTTCCTAGAATACATCTTCTCCCATTGTTGATTACATGAATGCTGGAGTCAATAATCGTGCTTCTAATAGGATCCTGGAACAAGGAGACAAACTTTTATTGATTATTTAAATAATACATTCCGTTTAAAAAATAAATAAATAATGCATCATGGAACTGAAACAGAATAGTTAAACATAATATTCCTTTTCTTGCTTATTATCAACCTCAAGTGGTTAAGTCTACAAACATACAAAAAAAAAATTGATAACCACATTTGAACAATGGGATAAATTTTATATGATCTTTTCTTATTGAATGCAGTAATAGCACTACCCATGTTCTCTTAAAGTTGAAATTAATATAATATCCATAATTGCATATCTTTCTGGACACACATCTACAACCTTCTTGATCTTTCTATACAAATATACAGATAGTAAAAAAGAAATTTCATGCATATTAAGATATTATTTTCTCACTTTGGGACAGTGATATATGAGATGTCTTGAAAAAAAAGTGTAAGACCCACTAATAAAGGATGTATTTGTCATTAAGACTTTTCTATTCGTTACAAAAACTTTTCTTCCTGCACATTTAATTAGGACCCACAATAATAAAATGCTAAACATAGTATAATTCTGAACCAACTCTTATTGTTGTATGTTTTGAAGAACTCTTCAATTTGTTTTTTCCATTTTAATTGCGTGTCAACTGCTTTTCCCTATTACCAAACCATTTTTAGGTTTGCTATTACATTTCAGTTGGAAAATTTTGTTTGTAGAGGAGGGACGTTAGAGCAACTGTTAGGATTTCACAGATTACCAACAGAAATGCAACGATACAAAGATTTCACACGCAAAATCTGCAAAAAACAGAGTTGCGTTTTTGCACAATTGTCTCCTTCGATTTTAAAAATCACAGAAATTCTGTGCTAAAAATGCGTTGAAGCAATCAACACACGATGTATGGTAGTCGGTGACGGTGAAATTTATAAATAAGAAGAATTCCATAGCATACGGAATGATACAAAATCGATACCCTAGATAACGATTAACGATCCGTGTGTTGCTCTCATTACATAATTTCAAAGAGCAAATCAGATTAAAAAATTCAACCATATGAACGATGAATGTACCGATTAGTAAACAAAAACAGCAATCTGAGAACGATGATCAGACCTTTTTGTATGAATGCGAGATGGAACTGAAGCTCTTGAAACGGTGATTTTGAAGAACGCAGTAAAGCTTCCGTGAGTATTTGAAACCAAAAGTATTATCGCGAATGAGATACAGCCAACCTTCCATTATAATTCCTTCATCAGTCTGGATCGAAGCATCCATCTGATGATTACTGTCAGTTGCTGAAACTTGTGAATTCTGACACCAGAAGGAAGAATAATATGTGATTTATTTGTCCGTCACCGGTGCATGAATCATGATATAACTCGGTTCATGGGTGATATTATCCCGTTTATAACTTGTGATAGCGGGAAGCAAGTTTATTGTGGGCCCATTTATCTTGTTTACAAGTTAAAAGCTGTCAATTTGTCAATGACTTCCCAATATTATGTGGACTATATATACACCACTCATGACTATTTTACTATTTTAGACGCTAGTAACTTAACATATCATATCATACAAATACAAGATATAGCTTTTTATAATGTTTTGTAGACCATCATCCTATTACAATCCTAACACTGCTTTTAGTTTCTACATTATTATAAATTTATAA
This sequence comes from Stevia rebaudiana, assembly GCA_009936405.2. NCBI lineage: Eukaryota > Viridiplantae > Streptophyta > Magnoliopsida > Asterales > Asteraceae > Stevia > Stevia rebaudiana. The sequence continues at coordinate 8,296,072 of WOUH02000041.1, read as the reverse complement.
TCCTGAGAGCATTCTGAGTGAGTAGATTCCTTGTATTTACTTGAGAGTAAGTTTTTATATATTTAGAACGTAGTTGACACTAATGTTGAGTAGAGGAGAAAAAAATATTTGAAATATTTTTTGTCTATTCTTTATAATTAGAAAATAATATGGAGGTGAGGTTTCGATGAAGAAGAGAGAAAAAAAAATAATAATGTTTTTTTAATAGTTTTTTATAAGGAATGCGACTTTTGAGTGAATGAAAAAAAAACATAATGATAAAACTATAAAAACGTATTATATAACTGAAAAAAATTACTGATGAAGATGAGAAAGATAATGTAATGCTCTAATACTGCTTTTAGTATCTACAAGATTATAATCCTAATATTGCCTTTTAGTTTCTACAAAGATTATATACTCAAGCACCACTAACTTAACTTAGAATAATCTTTTGCGGACCACCTAATTATATCAACCGTTGGTTTCTGCGAGATTATATGAGTCGTATAATGTCATGGGTAGGGGTATTTTAAAAAAAAAATAAAACTCGAAAAGACCGAAACTAAAAAAAAAAAAAAAAAACAGAAACCTGAATCGTATTCGAAACCGGGAAAAACGATTCGAGAATGTTTTTGGATTTCGGATCGGATATAAACGAATTCGAATAAGTTTTTTGTTTTTTACGAATCGGATATGAATTTTAGTTTTTAAAATTTTCGGTTTAATCAGTTTTGTTCAGATATCTGTTTAAATTAATTAATCTAATATGCCTATCCTACAGTCCAGCCACCTGCTAGCATCCTAGCACAACCCAGCTTTATTCGGATTGTTCGATTTAATCGAAAATATTTGAATTCGAACCGATTTTCAATTCGAATTGGTTTGGTTATGAAAATAGCTAATTCGGGTTCAAATCGGATTCGGATTTCAAATAAAAATTCTAAATTTCGAATGATCTGATTTGAATAAACCTATTAACTCGAAATTCGACTCGATAAACACCCTTAGTCACGGGCTCATATGCTAATAAGGTGGTGTGGCTTGAATGAGGTGACTATAAAGTTATATGACGTTGTATAATGTGACATATCATACGAACTTTGTATAAAACCAATATGACCTTGTATGACACGTATAATTTTACAGATCCTGATATCCTGACATATCTGACATGACGATGGTCTGCAAAAGTTATACGACCTATATGATGGGACGAGGCTGCTTATGTGCACATGTGGGTGCGGTGTTTTATATTGGCTTTTGCTATTTGCACACCCCTATCCCTATTCCCACACCCCTGCCAACCCTATACGCCACGTATAGGGCTGTACGTGGCGTATAGGCCGCTTTTCACCGACAACCTCGTACCTCGTACTGGAATCGATGTCAGCACCTATACGTCACGTATAGCACTATACGTGGCGTATAGATGTTTTTTTTTTTTTTTTTTTAGTTTTTTATTTTTTTTTTGTGCGCGTATAGGTGTAAATCGAAAGCTGAAACGATGGTGTTATCTTCTTTTTCGTTCTCGAGTTTACAGTGA
>WOUH02000041.1:8250388-8274757 GCA_009936405.2 Stevia rebaudiana | reverse complement strand
AGCTCCGTAAATGCCATTTACGGAGCTCCTATAAATCAAACATACTTTAATTTTTACCCAAAACCCATTAACATCTCACAGAAAATTCCACTTTAAAAAAATAATCGTCGGCTTACGGCTCATGCATTGTACCAATGTGTTTCCATTGAAAGCAATAGATAAACTAATTATTAGTTTGGGTCATTATAGAAAGTATATAATTGGAGTCAAGTATGTAATATGTAAATAATCAAAGGGTTAGTACGTAAAATGTCAAAAAGTCAACAGGTGTGTCGTTTATGATAAACGACATGTCGATTAGAATTAGGGTTATAAAACCCAAACAACATGTACCTATAATGGTCTCGATAATGTATGTATGCATAAACAAATTCTGAACAATCAAGTAAGTTTATTATCAAATTAGGTGTGCTTATTCATCAATTCATGATTGAAATACCAACATCCATTGGTGCCTTGTTTTGCTCCATAATAATCTTGTTTTTTTCTTAATGTTTTGATTTATGAAAGTCAACTAACTGCAATTCAATATCTCAGAAAAACTTTTATACGTTGGACGAAGCTTCATCAAACGATTCATTTCCTGCATGGTTTCTCAAAATCATATAATATACATAAAACATAAATATCCATTTATCTTCCTAAACTCCTATATAAATTATATGATATTTCTACTTTAATCAAATTGATGGTTCACTTTACAAAATTTGTGCTTTGGCTCTACTTGGATAAGAACGTTGAGTAACAAGTAGAACGCGTGAACGATTAAATATACTTTTATGGGTACATACCTCTTTTGAAACCATTGTGAATGTAAAATCTGGAGAACCATCTAGCAAATACTTTTTAACTTCAGTAGAAAAAGTTAGTTCTTGATCCGGTTGTAATGTAATATGAAATGGAAGAATCTTTAAAGCCTTTAAGTTGGCAAATGGAGAAGGTTGATGTGTGATTAGTCCCACTGATGAAGACATAAACTGGAACATACCAAAAAGTAATGCAATCTCATAATCATACGTCAGGATATAAGTTTTATTTGCTTTGTTGTCAAAAAGCAGTTAAATGCATATGGTAGAATCATGTAAGTACTCTCAAAAATATAAATTTGTTGTTAAAAAAAGAATTAACCATGTTAGCACAAGAGTATTTCCATTTTTCTATATTGATAATCTTCGTTAGATGCGAATGATAACATTACTAACCAATACCAGCCAACATACCTCGACAAGTTCCATGCTTAGTGTAAGATGTTTGACACTATGGATTTGTTGAAGCAGACGAATAATTTGATGAGGGTTTGTCTCGAATCTAGATGAAAAGAAAATACATATATCCACTTTCTCCAAATGGAAAAAGTCGATAGAAATCTTCGTTTCATAACAACCAGAAATGAAACTAAAGGAGGAAAGGTTGGGTGCAGAAATCAGATGTAGACCTCGCCAATAATGTACAACAAGGTTCTTGAGTTGAGGTGTAACCACATTTATATTCTTGCCACAACGTGAAAGTGTTAGACTAGATAGTCCAGGGTGACATATATCAAAAACATCAAAGCCTTTCATAATGCAACCGTTTAGGGTGAGGTTACTCAAGTTTGCACAGTTGGAGAAAAGATTCGCACGCGTATGAGTATTGTCATGACATAATGTGACATGATAGAGATTCAATGTTGTTAAAGCTGGCAACTCCCAAGTATGAGGGGTAGTGAGGAAACATCCCTTAATATACACGGTCAAAGTGAGAATTTTGAGAGATTGAGATTTAAAGACCGGAAGAAAGACTCTAATTTTCTTTTTTGACAAGCAAGTAATATCCAGCTTTTGGACATTGTGAGAGGATGCATAGCTCAGAACTCTTTTGACAACCACGAGGCTAACATATTCATAAAAAACGAGTCTGACGGAAGACAACTCTACTTAATTGTTTCGACGAGACAAAACATGTTTAACAAATTTGGAAAATTTAGGCAACGAATGAAAATCTTTACTTGAGAAATTGAGAGATGACATTGAAGTCCAGGTGTACCGCCATCTAGATGACAAACCACTAGTTTCGATAGCTTGTTTAACGTCAACATACGAGAGGATTTTACCGATAAGATCATCCGGCAAGATGCTTAGCCTATCAACTCGAACACTGAATCTCTGTTTAGTTCGAGCCATTCTCTCCGAATTCTACCGTAATAAAATTAAAAGTTCAAAAATATCTTGGCCCTTCAGTTGCTTCCGTAGATCTGTTTACGAAACCACGCAGATTATCTATCATATATATATATGTTTTCTCTAGCAGATCCAAAAACTGAAATTTGATTGAATACATCGGTTAGAACATTGGACAAACTAAACACTATAGATACAAGTGATTACATAATTGAAATGATTAATGATTCATACATAAACAGTCAATTAATTATGCATCGTGACATAAAAACTTTTAGTGTGGTTGAGTGTGAACATGAGAGATATGTCAAACTAAAAATCAAAATCGAAAAGAATTTACAAACCAAAAAACCCTAAATCGATTTAGTAGTGGAAATGGATGAAGGAACGTACGCCATGCAATGAACCGGAAAAATCGGTGTAAATCGGCGTAGAGTGAGTGAAAGGAGTGATGCGCCGCCTTGAACTGTCAGAGAGAGTTGACGGCGGGTAGATGGTGGAGTGCTACTCGCCTCTTATTCAAGAAACATATTCTCGTAACTTTCACCTGATGGAATATACATTCTATAAACTTAAATGCAATGATATAATATTTAAGACATGGGAAAATTGGTGTTAAAATAAAAATTAAGACTGCTACAAGTATGTAACATAGTCAATTCAACAAAACAGATTTGAAGTGAATCATAACTAATAATTAATTTCTGAGATTGGTTTTTTCTTTAATCAGAAAAAAATATTTCTAACAAGTCACACTAGCCTTAATTTTACCGGACGTAATAAATAATTTAAGTAGTAGTTCTAAACCGAAACGTTTTGGCGCGTAATGTTGGGCGACCGTTTTATAAGCTAACTCTTTGTATAACTTTTGAACTTACGTCATATTAAAGAAACGACAAACGTGTTGACTTTAAGTATTGGTAGTCATCACTTATAGCACATTAGTTAGTAGGGAATATTTAAATTAGAAACCCACTTTAGTTAATAAAACTTTAGGAAATCATATGAAAAATTTTATACATTTTTTTTTAAATAGGTAGGTATTATATGTATTTTTGTCAATTTTTATAAAAAAAATAAAATAACGTGAAAAAAAAACAACAAACAAATAGAAAAATACACATTTACTCATCACTCAAATAATGTTACATATGTAAATGTTGAATTTTTTTCTTAATGTCTATTTTTTTGTAAAGTGTTTTTATTAAATATATTTCTGATGCTTTTTTAATTTTTTTTTTGCCACCAAAAGCCATAAAATTGACTATATTGTATAAAAAAAAATTGAAAAGATAAAAAACCGTTGTTACATATGCAAAAATAGGTTTTTTGAATTTGTACAAGTAAACTGTTTTTCATATTGTCCTAACTCTTAGCTAGTATTTGTATTTAACTTTTTATAAAAGTTGATCTCGCATCAGATATTTGCTTTATAGTTGCAAGGATCGTATGTAGTTGAAGTGAATCATAACTGACTATTTAGTTCTGAAAAATCGGTTTGGCTTAATATAAAAATATATTTTTAGGTAGTCACACTAGCCTTAATTTTACAGGATGCCATTAATAGCTTAAGTAGTAGTTTTAGAAAGGATAACTTTGGTGCGTGATGTTGGGCGACCATTTTATAAACTAAGACTTCATACAACCTTTATACTTACGTCATATCAAAGAAAAAAACATCTTCTGTTGATCTGCTTATACAACCTTTGTACTTAAGTCTCTCAGTAGATAAAACACCTTTTGTTGATCTCTATAGAAGCAGTCTACTAGAAGAACAAAAGATCTACCAATGTACAGGCTTCTACCAAAGCACTAGTTCTACTAAGAGCCAGATTGATAAGTTGTGCTGATAAGCAGGATCTTCCGACAAACTGTGTTAATACAAAGGAAGATCATCTTCTGAAGGTACAGGTGGACAGAGAAAAGGACTGGTGTTCTGACAAACAGTAACACACGTGCTACTATTTGTCTGTGTTTTTTGTCAAACATTAAATGCAACCTTAACACGGAGATTTGTCCAGAAGATCTCAACATGCTTTCATTTAATGCATTGTAACAACTAGTCACTTCTCATTTGATCTTTTGTAAATGTAATTATCATAGTATGGTCTTGTGTAAGTATTTATACATAGCTAGATAGCTTATCTAGTATAAGGTCCAACGTGTAATACCTACGAGTATACAGTTGTAACTCTAGTATATAAGCACTCATCTTGTAACTCATTGAGTACGCTTGCTTGCTAAAACTTGAGTGATAATATACTTGAAACTTGTTTTGAATATCGTTGTGTTCTCACTTTTCTTGTGTATTCATTCTAAAGCTTGCAACTGTTTGCTCGTTAGTTAGATAATACTTGATAGTGTTTTCCGCCATTCTTAAGTATATAAAGTGAGAAAACCCGGCCTTGTGAGTGTTGAGTGTTAGAAACCCAACCCGATCCAACACTACATTTTAAAGAAACGACAAGGATGTTGGACTTTGAATATCGGTAGTTATAAGATATAGTACATTAGTTAGCAGGGAATGTATAGATTGGAAAATACACTTTAGTAAATAAAACTTTATATGCTAGAAAACACACCTACTGCAACTCCACTAAAAAGTTGCGTTAGATCCTGAAAATGTTGCACTAGGTCTAATGCAACTTTTTATTGGGAGCTGCATTAGACGCACTTGCATTAGACCTAATGCAACCTTTTTAGGACCTAATGCAATCTTTTATAAAAGTGTTACATTTACTATAACCTTTTTTTCATTCTAATGCAACTCTTTTACTTTGAAATGCAACTTTTGTGATACTCAAATGCAACTGTTTTATACTCATATACAACTTTTTTTATAATTAAATGCAACTTTTTATATAATTCTAGTTATAAAATGTAACTTTTTCCTAGACTTAATGCAACCATTATCATTTTAAACAAAATGCAATTTCTTTACTAAATGAAACATTTTACAATTTTAACATAAATTCAATTGCTATTAATCAATACACAATTACACCAAAGCAATAATAACACATATTATTAGTAGTCAAATAATGTACTTTAACTTACTTCTTCAAATTCAAATAACAATATAATACACATAAAGAGTCAATACAACAATAAAGAGAAATAAAAACATGCTACTCATCTCAATCTCTAGCCAAGTAGTTTTCTTAAAACCTTGTGCATCATTGCTTTCATCTCCCCACATAGCTTCAAATTCAATATTTTTATCTTTCATGATCATCTTTTATCTCCTAGCTCATTTCTCAAAACTTTTTTTCAACTTCAACGCTTGCGTTATCTTATTCCACAAACCCCGCCAAAACATGAAAGAAGAACCATCTACTATTTTTACCAGTGTATTTGTTAACGCTTCTACCATGAAACACAAACTGAAACAACTTATATAGTTACAAGTAAGATTTAAGTTTAAAAACGTTCATGACACCAACAAACATAAAACTAGATGGAATAAACTTTAAAAATAAAGCACCAACTATTTAACCAAATTATGGTAAAATAATATACATGACAATACAAGCATGTCGGGTAAGGCTAGATATAAATCAATTTATATCTTATTATCAAACTCCATATAAAAATGCAACTTGTCTAACAAAATGTGTAATTTTTAATGGAATTTGACAATTTGCAACTAATGAAGTAAAAAAGTTGCAATTAGTAATAAAGTTCGCAACCTTTTCAAGAAAAAGTTGCAATTTTCCGTAAAATTTGCAACTTTTCATGAAAAAAGTTGCACTACATCATCTAATGCAACCTTTATGTTTGATGAAGTTGCATTAGAATCAAATGCAACTTTTATAAAAGGGTTGCAATGAAAAAGTTACGTTAGGCTCATTTTCTATTAGTGACGTAAATAAACGAACCAAGACTATGAAGCCTTTGATTGATCTTCGCATATCTAAAAAAGAAAAAATGTTAACTAATAACTTGAATTAATGTAATTTAAAAAAAAAAGGTGAATTGATACGAATTAAATAATACCCCCACCCCCAACACGCATATTCAAGGCTTGTTAAATAAGCGTTGTAATCTCATCGCAAGTAGCTCAAACTTTGATAATGGTGGTTAATAAAGTCGACCCAATAAGAGAATCTTAATAGGATGGTGCCTTGAGCCTCCAAAAATTTTGGGGCCCCTAATTTAGAAAACAACTAACATATATGGTTTTTTATTTTTATTTTATTTTTATTTTTTTTTGAAAGATCAATATCATAAACAAACATCGAAACCTGAAGACCAGGCCGGAAAACAAACAAACAGTTACAGATTTACAAATTTACATTAATTAGACCATTGAACCGACTTGTTCTTAGATCTATTTTTGTACCACAAAAAACATAAGGATATAATCTCACTGAACACGTTGTCGACCTTAGCATGTTTGCCGTAGAATTTGAGTTCGTTCCTAGCCTTCCAAATACACCAACAGGAGATGATTACCACCCCATAAATAACACACTTCTTGACAGAACTTTTTCCACTATGTGTATGAATCTTGAGAAGACCCCATATGGAGAAGGCAAAGATAGTTGGAATGCGGCACCAAGAGCTAACTTTCTGCCAAATCATTGTCGCAAACCAACAAGCCGTAAACAGATGAACTGCCGATTCCTCTGATTCGTTGCAAAGCGGACAATAATTGTCTCCGGTTAAGATGCCACGCTTGCCAAAGCCTCAATCGTGGGGATACGATTCATCTCCGCTCTCCACATAAAAATTCTACATTTATGCTTTCAACATTCTAATGATCTTAATTTTAGTTTTAGTTTTGTGTCGGTGTATATATTGTGACTCGTGAAGCTTGCCACATCTATCAGTGGCGGAATATGGGTGTGCAATTGATCATATCATCATAACACATCAATATATATAAAGAAATATTAGTGAAGCATTTAATGAAGATGAGTCATGACCAATATCTGGCATATCTCAAAGAACGTGCACGATACGATTGTCAATATCTCATAAATGCCACATACCACATGTAATAGAGTCTAAAAACATAATAATGTCAACATGCAAAACCAACCCGACATATCATCAAAACAACCCAAACATAGTGAATTGAATTATCTAGAAGTCATAACGTCAGTTGTCTACTAGATTCTCTATTGCCCTCTAACTAAATACATCCAATTCATCTTAATTATCACTGAAAAAGACATACTTGAAAATGTCAGCTATAAAACCGTTGAGTTCATAGATTTAATGACACAAAATGAGCATACACCTAAATGTCTTGTATAGACATATTTGTTTGAGCAACAATATGAGGAATTTATAATGTATGTAAGAGTTTACAACCAAACCTACTGACTTGTCTTGTATTCAATGCCCTAAACATAAACAACCAAACCACAATGATCAAATGACATGTAATTATTCATCCAAGTATAAACAAGGATGGGTGTCAGCCAAAATAGCACTATCACTAATTTCCATCAATTCCAATTAAGGAGTTAATGATGTGAAAGGTCAATGGGGACATAAGTTCTTGTAAGAACACTAACGACTAAGGTAAATGTATAAAAAGGTTACACATACAAGTTGAAGTTCAAGGGCTCATGCATAATTGCCATGTGTTTCCATTGGTGCCTTGTCTTGCTCCATAACACCCCTGCTTATTTCAATGTTTTGATTTATGAAGATCTAATATGCAATTCGATCTAAAATTTTTTGGATGTGTTGAAAAAAAGTAAGCTTCATCAAAAGATGTATTTCCTGCATGGTTTCACAGAATCATATAATATACATAAAACATAGATATACTCTTCATTATCTTCATAAGCTCATATATTATATTATATTATATTATATTTTAACTATAAATTGATGATTCACTTTTCAAAACAAGAAACTTGAGTAATAAATAAAATAAGTGAATGATTAAATATACTTTATGGTGTATATACCTCATCTGAAGCCGTACTGAATGTGGCACCCGGGGAACCATCTAGCAAATACTTTTTAACTTCAGTCGAAAAAGTTACTTCTTCTGGTTGTGATGTTATATAAGGTGGATAAATCTTTAAAGTTTTTAAGTTGACAAATGGAGAAGGTTGATGTACGATTAGCTCCACTGATGAAGAAATAAACTGGAAAAAATACCAAAAACTAATGCAATCACATAATCATAAGTAAAGATATTGAGATTATTTTCCGGAATAAATTGCTTTGTTGTCAAATAGCATTAAAATGCATATGATAGAATCATGTAAGCACTCTCAATATAAATTTGTTGTCAAAAAAATAATTAACTTTGCTTGCACTAATGTTTCTATTGCTTATTACAATCATTAGAGTATTCCATTTTTTAAATTGATAATCTTCAATTCATTAGATGCGAATGATAACATTACCGACTAATACCAACATACCTGGATAAGTTCCATGCTTAGTGTAAGATGTTTGACACTATGGATTTGTTGAAACAGACGAATAATTTGATGAGGACTTGTCTTGAAATTATAAGGATAGAAAATACATACATCCAATTTCTCCAAATGGAAAAGGTCAGTAGAAATCTTCATTTCATAACAACTAGAAGTGAAACTAAAAGAGGAAAGGTTGGGTGCAGAAATTAGATGTATACCATACCAATAATTGACAACAAGGTTCTCGAGTTCAGGTGTAACCACATTTATATTCTTGACACAACGTGCAAGTGTTAGACTAGATAGTCCAGGATGACATATGTTGAAAACATCAAAGCCTGTAATCATGCAACTGTCTAGGGTGAGGTTAATCAATTTTGCACAGTTGGAGAAAAGATTCGCACACATATTAGTATTGTCATAACATAATGTGACATTAAAGAGATCCAATGTTGTTAAAGCTGGCAGCTCCCAATTATGCGGAGTAACAAAGAAACATTCCTCAATATACGATGTCAAAGTGAGACTTTTGAGAGATTGGGATTTAAACACAGGAAGAAAGACTTTGATCTTCTTTCTAGACAAGCAAGTAATCTCTAGTTTTTGGATATTATGAGAGGATGCATAGTTCAAAACTCTTTTGACAATCACAAGACTAACATTTCCATGAAAAATGAGCATGACAAAAGACAACTCTACTTGATTGTTTCGCCGAGACAACACATGAGTAACAAACTTAGAAAATTTATGCAACGTACGAAAATCTTTACTTGAGAAATTGAGAGATGGCATTAAAGTCCAGGTGTACCGCCATCTAGACGACAAGACACTTGTTTCGATAGCTTGTTTAACGTCAACATAAGAGAGGATTTTACCGATTAGATCATCTGGCAAGCTGCTTAGCCTATCAACTCCAACACTGAATCTCTTTTTAATTCGAGCCATTCTCTCCGAATTCTACCGTAATAAAAGTAAAAGTTCTTGGCCCTTCAATTGCTTCTGTAGATCTGTTTATTAGTTATACCACGAGGATCATCAATCATGTCTTCTCTTGTGGATCCAAAAACTGGAATTTGATTGCATACAACAGTTAGAACATTAGATAAACACACACTCAAGATACAAGTGATTACAATATAACTCATATAAAACATTTACATACACAACAATTACATATGTGTCGTGACATAAAAAAACTTTTATTGGGGTCGAGTGTGAGCATGAGAGATATGTCAAAGTAAAAATCAAAATCGAAAAGAATTTACAAACCAGAAAACCCTAAATTGATTTAATTAAGAGTGAAATGGATGAAGAAACGTACGCCATGCAGTGAACCGGCAAAATCGGTGTAGATCGGCGTAGAGTGAGTGAAAGGAATGATGCGCCGCCTTGAACTGCACAGAGAGTTGACGGTGGGTAGATGGTGGAGTGCTACTTGATCGCCGCTTATTCAAGAAAGATATTCACCTGATCAAATATACGCTGTATAAACTTAAATGCACTGATATAATATTTAAGACATGGAAAATTGCTCTTAAAATAAATACAAAATTAAGACTACAAGTATGTAATAAGGTGAATTCCGCAAAACAGATTTGAAGCGAATCATAGCTAATTATTTTTTTTTTTCTGAAAATTGGTTTGGTTTTTAATCGCAAAAATATATTTCTAATTTAGTAGTCACGCTATATTCAGCCTTTTAATAACTGGGTATCAAAATAATTTAATTTTAAACTGGATAGCTTTGGCGCGTTATGTTGGGCGACCGTTTTAGAAACTAACTCTTTGTACAACCGTCGAGTTTACGTTATATTAAAGAAACGACAAAAGTGTTGACTTTGAGTATCGGTGGTCATCACATGTATACAACACATTACAATCACTTTGGTCAACGAAAACCTTAAGTTAACCGCGTGAATTTTTTTGGTTTTTTTTAGAGTTAATTTTTTTCTTGGTCTCATTGTTTACTTAAAATTGTCATTTTCATCCAAAATTTGAAATCTTGCCATTTTTGTCCTTTCGTCCCTGTGTTTTTCATTTTCTTGTCATTTTAATCCAATACCTTAACACAATTCACTTATTCGTTGAACTAAAACAGAAACAAAATGAAAACCACAGGGACGAAAATGACAATATTTCAAAATTTGGATGAAAATGATAATTTTAAGTAAACCACATAGACCAAAAAAGAAATTAACTTTTTTTTAATATGATAGGTTTTATATGTATTTTCGTCACTTTTATAAAAAATGAACATAAAAAAAAAGCGCCAAAGATTAAAAAAAAAGTTTGCAAACAATAAAAAAATTACATGTTTTAACATGTAACTGGTGATTTTTCAAATGATGTTACATAAAAAACGTATGTAACATATGTTTTGTTTCCAAAAATTGACCATTTTTTATACAACTCAATTTAAAAAAATTTGATTGGCCTTTTTTTTCACCAAAAACCATAAAATGAATTGAGAATCTTTCAAAATAATTTTATAAAAAAAAATATATATATGACTACATATGTAAAAATGAGGTTTCTAAAGTTTGCACTAGTAAAGCGTGTCAAGCGCATTTGTATTTAACATTAAAAAGAAGTTGATCTCGTATCTATTTCATTTAAGTTTGTAATTGCTGTACATGTCACATATATAAAAAAAATTTGTGTCTAGCCTCTATTCTTGAGGTCTTGGGTCCAAATCCTGCTAAATATAGATGTGAAGTAGTTTAGATTGGTGTGTGCTTTTTGTTCTAAAAAAACATATATCATAAAATTAAATCCTTCAAAAAGAGTAGTTTAAGATATTGTCACAGTAGGAAACCCGTCACCAATAACGAATCAGAAAAGTCAATCACATGAGTGAATTGAGACGGAAACTTTCAACATGGTAATATGACAGACAAGTATAACATTTCTTATTAATTAAACATTGTTTTTGTACGTAAATAGATGATACTAGGAAAAAATCTTGAGCGTGAAAACGTGGATGGAAGCAACTGGACGTAAATAAAACGAACCCAAGCCCATTAAGCCTTTGAGTGATCTTTGCATATCTGTAAATGAAAAGATGTTAGGTAATAACTTGAATGCAATGGATAATTATCTTTCTTGGTAGAAGCTTGCTCTAGAAAGAGATCGTGGATTTAATATCAAACAATGAGTGTGTAGGAGCAACTTAATTAAAATTAGGTAGAGTTTCTTGTTCAAACAAAAAAATACTTGAATAGTTGAATTAATGTCACATAAAAATTAATTTGAGTTGAATAACATGGGCCCGCATATTGAAGGCTTTTTAAAGAGTTTGGAGGATACACTTTGATAATGGTGGAGAACAAATTACGTCGACCCAAAATAAAATAAAATTTAGGATGGTGTTTTGGGCATAAAAAATTTAAGGCCTTCATTTAAAAAGTATTTATATCATGGTACATGACTACATGTTAGGCTTCTAGATTCTAATGATCTACTTTCAGTTTTGTGCCGTATCTCTCTCGTGACTTGTGAAGCTGGTCACATCACTGATGACAAAACATGGGAGTGTGACGTACCGTATCGTCATAACACATCAATATATAAAGATGAACTCATAATGCATTTACCGAAGATGAGTCATGATAAACATCTGACATGTCTCAAAGAACGTATGCGATACGATCGTCAACATCTCATAAATCCACATGTCACATATAATAATAGAGTCTAAAAACATAATAATGTCTATAAACACCAACCTATATACTCATTCTCAATCAAAGATCTGCTTAAGGTGCACCGTCATTTAAATATTGGACATAGAAAAAAGAAGATCATTCATGCTATAATATTAAGATCCCTATGGTGTATCTGAAACACAAGAAATGACAGGTTTCCAAAGGGAAAAGGATTTCTATTTCGGGTCTATTGGCGGAGGAGAAGACTTTGAGCTTCTTATGGGTGAAAAACAAATCAAAATTAAGTGATCTATCTTGGGTGTAATTTTAACCTGTACTAATTGTCTGTTTGTAAACTATTTGGTGGTTGTACAATTGGGCTTCCTAGCACCTTGTTGGGCTTGATCCGTTGTTATTTTTATTAGTGAAGCTTGCCGTTAACCGGAAAATAATAATAATGTCAACTCGCAAAACCATCCCGATATATCATCAAAACAACCCAAACAAAGTAAAAGTATTTGTCTAAGACGTCATAATGTCAATTGTCTGATAGATTCTGTATTTCCCTTTAGCCAAATACCTCCAAGTCATGTTAATAATCACCTGATAAGACATGCTAAAAAGATACTTATAAAACTGTGAGTTAACAAGTTTAATGACACAAAATGAACATGCATTGAAATGTTAGTCTGGACACATTTATTTGAGCAACAATATGATAAGTTTAGGGTACACGGTGTGGTGCCGAGGTGGAGCCGGGTCCGGGCTGGAACATTGCGCTCCCGACCTCGGCTTGGGATGGAGCAGGAAATCTTCCCCGGGAATCACTGTAAATGGGGATTTAAAAATTGGACCGTTGGTGAGCGTTGGAGGGTTAAAAAAAATTAGATTATTTTTTTAGAACAGCAGTTGGTGCAACAGCTTACGACGGTTACACTCAGAGGTGTAAGGAGCGAGATCGAAACCCCGCCTCTAACACCCATTTATGTTTTTTGTTGGCATTGGGGCTCCCCCATGCTGCGATCGCAGCGGAGGCTCACCACAACCCTCCTTACTGGCCAAGTTGATCGGTCAAAACTCGTCAACCAACTGTTCCAGAAAAAAACCGGACATGAACCTTTAACCTTGCCACAAAACACCCTTTTGGCTCGGACACAAAGTCGGGTAGTAGCCCGGGACGAGCGTCATTGCCATGTCTTTGAAAACTGCTCAAGACAAGATTCGACCCTGAGACCTTTCGGTTACCGTGCTCTCCCCACACCAACGAGCAACCTAACCCATTTCACCATTTTTCTTTACAAATTCTTCTAAATTCTCTCTACAAATCTCATATATTTCATCTTTTTTTCTTACCCAATTTACTTTTAGAAATGGATCCGTTTAACGTTGAGATTTATGATTTGTCAAGTTCAGAAGATAACAACGCTGATGTTATGCAACGTAACTTTGAGTTTTTGACAATCGTTGTTGGCACGAATTTAAACAATATCCAATCGACGGGGTCCTCTTCAAGAAGGTGCGTAAATATTTTTAAATTTTCTACTTAAACAAGCTTAATCCATATTTATTTTTTTTAAATTAATCTATCTTTATATTTTGTATTTTTTTGTAAATTATATACGTCGTGACGATCGGAAAGAATTTACACAAACGACTTTCGACCACTATTGATAAAGCAAACCCAACATACACCCCGTGAATTTTTGCAAGAAGATTTCGTATGCTCAAAGAATTATTTTTAAAAATCATCGGAGACACTGAAATAAACTACGAATACTTTCAAACATCATACGATACAAGAGGTCATCAAAGTTTTGCTGCACTTAAAAAATGCACGTCTGCCATAAGACAATTAGCGTATGGTGATTGCTCATATTCTCTTGATGAATATTTACAGATGTACGAGAGAACGTCACGTGACAGTATAAACAAAGTTTGTGACAGTTTCATTGGTTTGTACGCAAAAGAATTCATTCAAAGGCCAACTTATCATGATGTTCAAATTCTATACCAAGCACATGCACGGATACACATATTCTCGGGGATGTTGGGAAACATAGATTGTACACATTGGATGATTGGAAGTGGAGGAATTGTCCGATTGAGTGGAGAGGACAATATACATGTGGTGGATACAAGGTTCTCACGGTGATGCTTGAAGCGGTGGCCTCGCAAGATTTATGATTTTAGCATACATTTTTTGGAGCCTAGGGGTCGAACAACGACCTCAATGTATTTGACCGTTCGTGGGTTTTCAGCAACATAATTGATGGAAGCGCCCCAAAGTGCCTATTTATGGTTAACGGTGTACAATACAAGCTTAGGTATTATCTTGGCGATGATATTTATCCTACTTGGGCAACTATAGTCAAAAGTTTTAATCGTCTGCTGGATTATGATTTGAAACATTATCGATTCAAGATGGCACAAGAAGCAACATGCAAGGACGTGGAGCGAGCCTTTGGTGTTCTTAAGGCAAAATGGAAAATTCTACATTATTCAGCAAAAAAAATGTATCCACGAAAAAGTAAGGAAAATAATGTCCACGTGTACCATCCTACATAACATGATTTTGAAGTGGACGAGTCAAGCAATATCACCAGAACACATAGTGGACCCGCCAAATGACGAACCTCAGAAGCAGACATTCTTAGTCAATTACGCCCAAACACATCACACAACAATCTTTGTTTTGATCTTATCGAACATTTGGTGCATATATATCAAGAATATCATGCCAACTACTATAAATTTTTTTCTATCTTTTATGTAATTTTATTTAAGTTGTATTTTTTTTTTTACTTTTTTATTTAAGTTGTATTTTTAATTTGAATTAGTGAATTTCTTTTTTAATGTTAAATAAATATAATTAATATAAATTAAATGTGTGATGAGGTGAAATAGTAGGAAAAAATAGGACAATACCGTCTAAAATGTAAAAAAAGTAAAGAAAGCTGATAAAATAGTGATGTTAAAATGAAGAAAAGTGAGGAGATATGAAATGAGTCACTCCCCTCTTATAATGTATATGCAAAAGTTTACAACCAAACCTAATCACTTGTATTGGAAACGGCCCAAAATGAACAAACAAAACACAATGAATAAATGACATGGACTCCAAAGAAGTTAAATGGTCTGAAATGTCAATGAGACTTAATTAATGTCATGTCTTGTAAAAAAAATGATCATGCAATACCTAAAAATAGGCTCATATACAATTCACAAAGAGAATATTCATGTTATGTCAAATCATTAGATACATTAATACAATAACATTTAAAATGCTTATCATTTTAATGTAACTTTTCCCCTTTAAAAGGTGTAACGTGTTTGTTTGTTTACGGAAGGTGATTCATGTCAAGTAAGATCTTTAAAAGTCAATTATAGTTAATTAAGGGTTATGATAAATAGATGAAGGTATAAGATAAATATACTAATTTAATCAAAAAAGTAATGATTTGACTAATTTAACATGTTTTTTTAATCTTAAAAGATTATGATTAAAGTAATGATTAGATACTTATTACATTATTTTAATCTTAAATTAAAAAATAATCATTAAGGCTTTTTTATATTATTTTATTTTATATATTATCACAACTTTTTATTCAATATTAATAAATTGTTTTGAACGGCATTCAATATTAATAAATAAATAAATAATCTAGGCTCTCAAATATAAATACGAAAACGCAAAAGTTTATTATAAATAAATGAAGATACGAGTCTCTATGAAAAAAGTAAACATGTAGACATTATAAATAAATGAAGATACGAGTCTCTAGAATAATTTTTTTAAATTTTTTTTACAATATTTTGTAACAAATCTTTTTTAAATGTTTTTTGTTTAATTTTCTTAGCTTTTCTAAATCAACATATTTTGTATTTCTCTAAAATCTTTACATAGAACTATCCTTTGTATCTTTATCTTGTTTTGAAAACGTGTTTAAAAACGTTTAATCTTGATATTTACAATTGTTTTTTAAATGCATTTTCTATATGAATAAAGAAATTGTAGTTTGAAATAATTTTTTTGGAGGCATTAAAAACCGCCCAAGCCGAATCGTGGCAAATCAATTTCACTTGTTAAAAACTTGACGTTTCATTTACGGTTAGCGTTTTGAGCAACCATAGGGGTTTGAGTTGTTCGGTTTACGATTTTTATTCTGAACTAAATAATATAAAACAAACCATCATTGTTACAAGTTCAGGAGAAATTTATAAATATACTTTAAAAAAAAAGAACAAGTAATCGTTTTTAAAGCCACTTTTTACTATGGCTTTCTTTTATAAGTACATTGATTCTTTTTTAAAAAAACTACAAGTGAAGTTTAAACGTCAATTAGAAAATAAAAAGAATATAAAAAATAAAAAGAATATAACTATAATAAGCAAAACTAAAACTAAAAAAAATAATAACTAGAATGAGTTGTTTGAGAAAAATAAAAGAAAGTGATTTAAACAAATACAAATCATTTAAAACGAGAATAAGAAATAAAGAAAGTTTGACGTAAAAACTTTTAAATAAATACAAGTCATTTTGATTTAAAAAGAATTAAAGGAATAAAAAGTATTTGTATCAATACAATGAATATTTAGAAAATAGCAATTAAAAACATTTGTAAAAAAATATAAATAGTTCTGGAAAATTAAAATTTGTTCAAGAAAAATTAAAATAGAATTCAAGTAATTAATTATAAAATAATTAAAAAAAACATTTAAAATACTTTATTAATAATACCCAATGAAAATAAGAGAGAGAAATAACTAAATTTTTTCTTTCCCTAAAATATTAATAAGAGAGAGAAGGCATTGGGAATAACAATAAAAGTTTGACTTGGTCTTTTGAGTTTAGCTTTTAGGTTTTCCTTTATACTATGTGTAATCGTCATTTGAAATAGGCTTGACCATATTGCCACATACACGCCATGTTAGAGAGGTGAGTATGAGTAAAAAAAATGTGTAATCAGGCTTGACTACCAAGTGAGTGAGGAAGAAAAATAAATATTGATGTGGATAATTATTATTGGTTTATATTAGGATAAAAAAACATAGTAAATGCATTGAACTTCATCACATAGTGACCATGGTCACTTTTCTTTCATCACTTTATGGTCACCTCTTTATGTGTAGTGGTGAAAGGACTTGATGATGATGTGACAATATGCCACCTAGGATGGTCATTTGATGATCAAGCCCCATTACAAATGGTCTTAGGGTTTTGCTTTTACGGTTTAGCTTTTAGAGTTTAGCTTTTAAAGTTTAGCTTTTAATGTTAAACTTTTAGGGTTTAACGCTTAGATTTATGGTTTAGCTTTTATGATTTAGATTTACAGTTTAACTTTTAGTGTTTAGCTTTAGGGTTTAACTTTAGGATTTAGCTTTAGGGTTTATAATTTATCTTTTCAGCTCATTGTGTATTATTTTGTCTTTAATGTCTTTTAGGGTTTAGAGTTTAGGATTTAGGATTTGACGAGCGTGTTCCAACGCCATCTAATTGAGTTCAATCCGAGTTAATTTGAGCCGATTTATGAGTTTTTTAAAATCTTTCTTACTACACCCTTACTTTAAATATGTATATCACATTATTGTAACATAACATTGCTGTAAAAATATATATAACATTACTTTAAATATGTATATCACATTGTTGTAATATAACATTGCTTTAAAAATGTATATAGCATTACTTTAAATATGCATATCACATTGTTGTACAAATGTGGTTAATATGGATGTAAGACGTGAGTTACTACTCTAGCATGTTGTACATACGTATTAGTTTTTTAGAGTCTACTTATGTAGTAGTAGGGGTATTAAAAAATTCGAGTCCAAAACCGAATCCGAATTATCTAAAATTTAAAATTCGAATTATCCAAAATTTTGGATTTTGGATTCGGATATTGATTATTAAAAATTTTGCATACTTTTTATATCGGAAATTTAGGATATTTTTTTGAGATTTTGCATATTTTTCCGGATATCCGAAATGCTTATCTGAATTTTTTTGTAAAACTACTGAAATAATAAATATTTTTTAATCAGATTTTTCATATACGTTTGGATACCCGAATCAAATTCTAGGATATCCGAAACTTTGGATACAAATTTGGAAGTTAAAATCCACAATCCGAAGTTTTTGGATAAACGAAACTCCGGATATCCGAATTTCAACACCCCATTGTTTTGGTCAAAAACTAAGAAGTCTCAATTTTATATATTCCAAACTAGTTAAGTGAGGCTAAGTGTTTGTTCAAATATGAAATGTGTTGAATTACTGATTTAACTATTATATCCTTTAATATCCTTTATTATGTTTCAATATCCTCAAGTATCCTTAAAGATATGTTAACGAAAAGTAGAATATGAAAATGGTAACACAAGGATTTTTAGCGAGGAAAGCTCTTAATCCTTACGGATTGCCGGCATAAAACCTCGGACAAGTGACAAAAAAATCACTTGTCTAGTCAATATTATTAATCAAACAAACAAGTACAAAATGTAAAGCAAACCGATGGATATCTAGGTGAATATGTGAAAGGTATGCTTAAATAAATGCTTGAATGCTTGAATCTCAAACAAGTGTTTGCTGTAAAACAAAGATTAGTAGGTTGCAAATGAGTGTAAGCTGTGTATTCGATGTGTGTAAACCTGAGTTCATCGGTCCCTTTTATAGTTACAAATTACAACGGTAACAATAGGTAGTTCCTATTTCTAAGAAAACCAACGTCCACTTCTTCTTGACTTCGTCCATCTTGATAAAGCCTTCGATCCACTTTATAAGGAAGTGGAGTACTGCGCTGAGTCAGCTACACGTCTTTGAGTCCACACGTGGATAAATTGAGGATCATATAAACGGTAATCATCCTAGATAACAAATCAAGGATCCTTTACACATCCTGTCAATAATTAAGGATATATATCCTGTGAACAATTCTCAATCGAGTGTTAGTAAAAATATATAATAATTCGAATGAAAATATTAACAACGTTTACATAAGTAAAAATAAAGACAAGTATCGCAAGTCAGGATCCTTCACATAGCCACTTAAAATCCAACCCTAACAAATACTATATACCACTCGTGGAACATGGAGAACAAGTCATCTTAACTATTGATTCATTTAGACATTTATGCCAAGGCCAGAATCATTCGTATCATTCTCACCAAAAACCTTTGTATTATAACTTTCTCACTAAGGTTATTATTAGTGTATATTGAGTTAATTATAAGACGAGGATGGAAACCTTAATTCTTTAACTTCACGCAAAAAGTAGATAAAAGTTACGGCAGCTTCCACATTCATATTTTCATAATTTATTGTTTTTTCAATTAAATAATATTTTTATACCTTTATTATTATTTTTTAACGGCAAATGTTAATTGTTAGTATGTTAGTATCACCAAGTTAGTATTAATTCTCTTGCATGGATTTGAACTCATAACCACCAAGAGAAGCTTTGCTTCCCACCTTACTCTTAACCACTAGGCTAAGAGATCATTGGTTTATACCTTTATTATTATATTTTCTTTTTTATTTTCTCACAACCATTCTAATAACCTATTAAACTAACATTATTCTTTTTCTCACTTTTACTAAAATCCACATCTTCATACCTTTCATCAAATATAGGTGTGAACACTAATTTTTTCTCGCTCCTTTACTTAGAACGAGTTACACCCAATATCAATTTTTACAAAAACCCTTACAAAATATAAGATAGCTGTTTGTGAATTTATGACGCTATGCTTAACAAAAACCCCTAATTTTAAAATAATTTATTGACAAGCAAACTAAATGACTAGCTAAATTTGTTGTACTCCTTTCCTTACACAAAAATTAACACTCAGTTTTCTTTTAATAGCTAAAAAATAGGAGAATGTAAATTAAATATGTCAAGCTTAATATTTGGCGCTCTTTATCTTAAGTTAGCATTTTCTAATATTGGTTCTTTATTAAGGTACATGTTTAATTAAACATCATGTTTCTTTAATAAATTGAAGTAATCGTTAATGGTATTCTGGACCGAAAATTCGCTTAAGATATTTTTAGATCTTTGTAACTTATATTTCTTCGTTTCAACGACATCAAGGTGATACCTATAAAGACAAGATTGCAACTGTTAGATCATCGTTAGTTTGACGCTCCAATATCAAGCCCAGCGCAACCACGAAGGATATCCTAACCAACGAGAAAACACCTTATGGCTCATGATCGAGCCCGTGGACTTTTGAACCCGAGCCCAACCTTTCATGGCCACATGCTTTTAAAGCTAGAAACAAATAATGATCATAATTAAATATTTTAATACTAATTAAAAGAATGATATTGAAATCACCAATCAAAGATTTTTCTTCCTTTCAAAAGATGCGTTAATTAGGGAAGTTTAATATGTGATCAAAATTCAACCTTGTGATTATGATGCATTTGATCAAGTAGTTTCAACTTCCCTTTAGACAAGGGCACATGCTTTCCCCAATGAATCTGCAGTTTTAAGGGCCCATATAACTACCAATTTGCTACTCCCAATTTTCAATTTTCAATTTTCTTTATTGTTTTATGTTGTAGTATTAGGGATTTACTCAGCGCATTCCAAAGGTAACTCCGGTTCAAACAAGATAAAAACATGTTCTTGAATGAGTCATCTCTTAATCCTAAAATTCTAAAACGTAAATTAAAAAAATAATAAAACAACCCAAAAAATAAAACAATGCCTGGTACTGTAACTATAAAATAAAACAACCCAAAAAATGTTTGTGACACAATGCTACCCAATTGAAATTTTGAAAAAGAAAACAAGCTCAAGTCCTACATCTATTCTCGCGCTTTTCTGATATGGCTACTTGATCATAGCGGCAACGACACCACCAGGAATATCAATACGCATGTAATACCAAGATCCATCGCAACAATTGTCAATCCGTCGTATACTCTAAATCGAAGCCAATTGCATGCAACCGTCACTACGTAGTAAAACCATAAAACTTACAAACTTAAAATAAAGCGTCAATGACACAAATCCAAACATAAATGCACATCGTGTAAATATTGTAATATTAAAACAATAATAAAGGTGTACTTGATGGTAAAATCTAGCATCAAGAAACTTAAATCCAAACGTAAGCACCCAAGGTTAAAAATCATTATAAATCATTAAACCAAATACTTAAATTAGTCTAAAATAAAAAGAAACTAAACAAAATAAAGCGTAAATTGGTTGACCCAAAAAAGAATCCATACAATAAATTAAGCATAATTTCGTTGACCAAACAAAAAATAACTAAAATAATATTATTACTAACCATCGATCTTGCAAAATGTGTACATACATAAATATAGATAACAAACATTTTATGTAGTTTAAATTCTTTTAGCCATATGTGCAAGTTCTCACGAGCAAAATTTAACAACAATAACATGTCTTCTATTAAGACTGATGATCATCACTTGAAGACAATGCCTCGCAACGACATGTGAGATGACCACCATTCCTCACATGCATATTCTCCCAAGCCGAACTCATCCACTCAGTTATCGATCAAGATAATCCTTACCGTTGGTTGTGGATATGTGAATAATGCATAACCGTAAATAGAATTCACTTCTAAAAAGGAATTTTATTAATAAAAAGATTTTCGTCGGATCATCATTGATGCAAAGATGCAAGTAACAAAATAATTTAGAGGAAAATAAATTTCTTTAATTGCATTTACAATCAGTAGGTGTACATGCATATCATAATAGATAAAAACAGATATTATATCTATAAATGAAAAATAATTTTGTTAGAACATGTTATTTCTTTTTACAAAAACCTTCAATTGTTTTTTTACTTTTGAAAATTGCTATCATAGATGAAGACCACCGCCTCTCAGGTCCTCCGACTGATTCTATCATAGTGGCCAACAATAAACAATAACTCCCCCCTGCCCTGAACACAGCTTACAACTGTCATCGTACTGTGCTCTCCAAAGAGCAACTTTTCTCAAAATCTCACTCAAAAGGTGCTGAGTTAGAATCCCATCCTACTTAAATTCGTTAGTGATTTGTTGCTGAGAGATCCACTGTTTATCTACCAGTGAAGGTCCGTCGTTGATATGCCAGTGATATCCATCGGTGAAAATCCTCCTTTACTTCATCGGTGATCTTGGTATAGTGATCTATCGACACTTTTTATCGATGATATGTTGTTAAACATTGTTTTATTCATCTGATGTCTTTACTCATTCAATGTTTCCTCACGATTCATGAAGCTTCACAAACAGGCTATCATGTGCTCCGGCCTTCTCTAGAGAAATTATCAAATGACGCGTATGTGTGTGGAAATCTTTGAGTAGTAGCAATTACAAGTCAATGGTTGATTTTAATCATATAATTTCTCTTACTACTTTCATTCTCTAGGGATTGTGTAATTGACTAGTTGCTACCAGTCAATATAAGCTCATAATGTGTTCGATGACATTGATAAATTAAAAGGTACACATCTTTTTCCAATTCGGCGTTAATGTTTCAAAAAAGGGGATGAACCATGTTAGTTGATGGTTAGGATGGGAGGGTCATTAGATTGTGATTGCTGATAGTGAGGTCACAACATTCATCTTTTTTAAACACGTGTAATCCACTTGTTATAGCCACATGGCAGTCACTCTCCACCAATAGTTATCCTTCAATTGCACATGGGCTTACATCGATGTCTTCACATCATACATTTAATATAAGTCACTCAAATTTGATAATTTCAAGATTTATGGTATGAAAATTATCCTCATTTAAGTTCATATTTGGTACAAGATAGTACCTTTACATACGAGAAGTCTTCCGTTTAATCCCAAACAAAGGTAGAATCATTCATTTAATTTAAAAATAACAGTAGGATAGATTTGTTGTAAAAAAAGAACATTATAATTTGTGGCAAACTTTATACTATCAAACATGATTGTTAGAATTCCTAACATGAAGTATGAGACTAGGTTGTAATGCACCTTTAACGTGAGTATGACCACATCGATGGAACATTTTTTAATGTTAGAAGATAGATATATTGCCGTTGGAGGCTTAGAATAAGAAAAAATACAAACTTTAAAACTAATCTATAAAATCCTAACCCATTATATATAACATACATTTGAATAAGGCTATGAATAGTTGTTAGTGGTAATGACATGTGTCATATTTTCATTGGATCACTTTTTCTCTATATATTATGTCGAGCCAAGCACGTTAAAAAAAAGGCACAAGCCACGTCAATCTTCTTCGACATTACAAACCAGCAGAGAAGATGACCAGAGGCCGGTGTTCATGTGGAGGCGGGTTGATGACCCATTTCTTCTCACTCGGTCTACACGTAGACCAGTTTCATACATATATCAAAACAAACACAACTCTATTCATAAATACACTCTTTAAAAAAAATCCCAACTCGGTTTGATTCTAACGAAGCAAAAGAGCTTATTGTGAAGTGGTTCAACCACTATTGACATAGTCACTCATCAACTTGAAATGCATATTAGGATAAGAGTTCCGGTTATCTAAGATATTATCGTAGCTTAGGATTGATTTTTGACAATTACGTTTGTGAAAATCCAAGGTGCAAGAATAATTTGTTATTAATTACCAATGAGGCGAAATTCTTTTTTTTTTTATAATATGTGGAGACTTCGAATAAAAGTATGAATATTTTCGATGCATGCAGGACAAAAGAGGCATGGCCAGTTATTATGCACTACAAAAGTGTATATACGTTGTCCGTCAACTCAAACACTTGCAGCAACACATATGATTATGATGCATATTTAAAGATATTCGAGAATTTTTCGAGTTAGAGTGCTTACAAATTCTATAAGGGCATGTTTATATTTTGTAGAAAACATTTGCATGGTATTTTAATCAAAAGTATAATTAATCAACTAGCGTATAAGTGTTATTCATCTCTACATCAAGAGGGTATTTGAGAAGACCGACTTCGAATGATATTCAACAACACCACAAAGTTCATGAAGAGTTATATGGTTCGTAGCATATATTGAACACATTGGGAGTGAGATAGTTGTTCAATTACTTAGTGAGGTCAACACCAACGATGTGATCATCTATGCCCAACACTACAAGAAAAACCACTTTTCCCGACAACACTTTTCCCGACAACAGGGGGTCATCGGGAATTCAACCCTTTTCC
>WOUH02000041.1:8237641-8250288 GCA_009936405.2 Stevia rebaudiana | reverse complement strand
TGGCGATGTGGTGGTTACCGGTCCCGAAGGTGGTGGTAGGGGAGATTGGGGCAGTTCCAGAGAGAGAGAAAGGGGACCATCTATGATTGTCAAGATCTCCGGTCATTTCTTGCCCACTATCTATGATTGTCAAGATCTCTAGTCAATTCCCCGGCAATCTCCACCATCTATGATTGTTAATTAATCCGTTACACTTTTGATTTTGTAACATTTTCATTTGATTTTGTAACATTTTCATTTAAATTACGCTGTTAAAATAATATTTTAGGGATGTAATTTATGTGATGTATAGTTCTCTTTTGGTTTTTGATGTATCATGTGTCATACATTTGATGTTCATTTTTTGTGTGATACTAGTGTGAAGTAAAGTTTAACTTTTGGTGTGTAATGTAAATGGTGTCTCTTTTTTTTTTACATATACAACAATATAAAACGATGTGTTACGTTGATGTAAATCTTTGTGTAATATTTTCAGTATTGAAATATTTCCACGTTATTTCAGTAATGTAATCAAATAGTGATGTAAATTTGTATTTTTGAGTGTTAGAATGATGTAAAATTTGTATGATTGTCAAGATCTTCGGTCACCCACCATCTATGATTGTCAAGATCTCCAGTCAATTCTCCGACAATCTCCGCCATCTATGATTACACTTTTGATTTTGTAACATTTTCATTTGATTTTGTAACATTTTCATTTTAATTACGCTGTTAAAACACTCTTTCAGGGATGTAATTTATGTGATGTATAGTTCTCTTTTGGTTTTGATGTATTATGTGTCATACATTTGATGTTCATTTTTTTTTCTGATAGCAGTGTGAAGTAAAGTTTAATTTTTGATGTGTAATGTAAATGGTGTCTCTTTTTTTTACATATATAACAATATAAAACGATGTGTTACGTTGATGTAAATCTTTGTGTAATATTTTCATTATTGAAATATTTCAGTGTAATTTTAGTAATGTAATCAAATAGTGGTGTAAATTTGTACTTTTGGGTGTTAGAGTGATGTAAAATTTGTATTTTTTGAGTGATATAAAATTGTATTTTTATGATCTTACATTGATACATATTTTTATTTTACATTGATCTAAGTAACGCCCCAAGAAAAATATAAAGAAAACCAATCGACTCTATTACGAAATTAAGCGAAAAATGAGACGAGTTTAATGGTGTTGGTTTTATAAACTAACGAGTTATTATAAAACATTATGGTGTTTTTTAAAAGATGGGTGGAGAATCTTTCAAAAAAAAGAAGAAATTGGTGAATTATAAAAGGAAGAACAAAATAGTGAAAAAAAAAGTCTGAAAAACGTTAACGTCCGAAAAAAAATGGGTATGAAAAACGTCAACGTCTGAAAATAAACGTGTTTGAAAAACGCCAACGTCCGATAAAAAACGGGTCTGCAAAACGTCAACGTAAAAAAAAAGGTCTGAAAAACGACAACGTCAAAAACAAAACGGGTTTAAAAAAACGTCAACGTCCGAAAAAAACGAGTTTGAAAAACGTCAACGTCCTATAAAAACGGGTCTGAAAAACGTCAACGTCCAAAAAAAAGGGGTCTAAAAAACATTAACGTAAAAAAACAGGTTTGAAAAACGTCAACGTTCAATAAAAAAAGGTCTAAAAAAGGTCAACGCACGATAAAAAACGGGTCGAAAAAACGCCAAAGTCCGAAAAAATGGTTCTAAAAAAACGTTAACGTCTGGAAAAACCGGGTCCGAAAAACGTTAACGTCCGAGAAAAATGAGTCTAAAAACGTCAACGTCCGAAAAAAAAACTGTAAGAAAAACGTTAACGTCCGGTAAAAAACGGGTCCGAAAAACGTGAATGTAGTTCATTAAACCACTGTAACTTGTTTTCAATATTATCTTTTTGTTACTCTTAAAATTACAATGAAATAAATATCATATTATATTAATGTAACACTTGCTTGAATTTAAGCTAAAAAAGCTTTAACTGATGGCGTATTTTTTATAAAAAGTAGCTATTAAAAAAATAAGAAGGTTTATAAGATATGAGGAAATAGTTTTATAGGAAAATAAGAAATAGGTGCGCGGGAATTCGGGATTTAAATGGGGGCATGGTGCAGAAAAATGTGAAAGTGTGTGCGTGATGTGTTTTGTGACCGATATACCCTTCACATCTTTTTAATGGTAAAAAGTTCAACGTCATCTTCTTTTTTAATCTGATCCGTAGAATGTTTTCATCAATGGATCTTATATGGTTAAAGAGTTAACACATCTAATGAGAGTTAGCAATAATTCCACACCTTATATATATATATACTAGGTGAGATTTTCGTGTGAAACTCGACGTATAAATTTATATTTTCAATGATTGAAACATTTAATTTATATTATGGTAAATATTTGGCATTCAATTAAAATAAAAGTTTATATAACATAGGTTAATTTCTCGTGTGCTACACGACCTAAATAAGAGTTACAATGTTAATAAAAGCAGATGTTCATAACAAAATAATGTAATTTTCAAAACAAAGAAGCAACCACGATTAATGAACCTTCAAATATAAACTATTTTACATAACAAAGTTGAAAAGCACACGTAGAAAACGATATTTTGCATCGTGTATAGAATTAGAAATATAATAGGTTTAAAACGTTCATGAATGAAGGTTAGAAATGTTTTAGATTTGATATGTGATTTAAAAAGTTAAAAATATTGTAATGTAAATATGTAACCGATTTTAATTTTTAAACTATTTTTGATAAACTTATACAAAATGAGCTATAAAGATATGAGAATTTAAATGTGATTTTAAAATTAAAATAATTATTAAACAATATTAAAAATTAACTATGGAAAATAAAGAATAAGGAGTCAATATATTTTTATTTGAAAATTTAAAATTTTAATTTGATTAACCTTGTGAAAAAGAGTTGTATATATGGTAGCGCACCTAATTTATTTCATGTAATTAAAACCATTAATTAACTTTTCGTAATTAAAATTTTAACAAAATTATAGAGTTAATATGATGATGACAAGTGCCAGCATGATATTAGAAGACCTAGAATTGACACAAGTGTCATTTAAGTATTTCTTTTATTAGTATAGGAAGATAAAGTGAATCCTAAACAATAAATATATACATAAATGTGTATATATATAAAATCAAACTCACAATCATAACTAACAATTCAACAAAAATTCTAAGGATTGTCATAAAATAGAAACGGTATATCAAACCGGTTACAATTAGCCAATAGAAACCCAGGCATAACTAAATCCTAAGCATGCAAAAATGTTATCAGTAACCTAAATGTATATGTAAATCCAAGTAAATGAGTGATGTATGATCATGGTATTGTACATACCACCATAACACATCATAATGCACCATAACATGATTACATATATATTCATGCATACATGAGAAAACATCCCAACCCCACCACCCCACCATATGAATGGCCCAAGGGTAATTTCCCATCAAATATGAACATCCAAATAGCAAAACCAAAATCTTGGATCACCAAGGACACCCAACCCCACTTGATTAACTCTTGGCAATATAATTGCAAGGAAATAGCACATAGAACTATGCACCTTTATGATCTTTATTGGCTAGCTTGGCCATTGGCACTAAAAATAGAAGTGTCAAGCTAGTAGAAATCTTGCCCTAAAGATCACTAACACCCACACTCTCCCTCTCTAAATTTTGGCTCTCTCTCTAGCCGAACCCATCACCACCAATCGGCCACCATTGTAAACCACTATAATCCGCCTCTTGTTGCTTTCTTTTATCATGGATTAAGAAGTTACCAAGAGTCTTCCATTTTACTTAGTCTTGATCATCTACACTAAGCAAGTAAGCTCTACTACTTGCATTTTACTTATCATATTTAAAGAGCTTAACAACTATAAACGCACACTTATAATTCTTGTCTAAAAATACGATATGCAAAGTCTTGGTATGATATTTTTATAATCCAACACACACAAAAGAATGACATTTACATATGCTTACATGAGATTAATAAAATGAATAGTAAGATTATAACAACACGAAACCACAAGTGTAAGCCAAGGGGTGTTTAATACCCTTAGTCTTCTAAGATGTTTGGTGAATTAAGCTTATGTGAATTTTAAGCTACGAAACATTATCATTGATTAATTACTAACAATTTTGTGTTATAGAAAGATCATACCATATGACTAGAACCTTATTTACAAATCGATTAATTAACGATAAGTTACTATAATTAGGCATTATAAGATAAATCATAACATACACTAAGATTACGAATCATGAAAAGTTAATATTTATTATTACATGTAAAATGGATCATATAATATACTATATAACCATTTATGGAATAATTATTAGTGTTAATTTACTTATAATAAAAAGTGATTAAAGAGATATACTGTAAAACAATATAGTAAGAATTACAACGTAAAGCATGTTAATAAATATACTATAAAAATGGTATTTATTTATGTCGTAAAGTTATTTTAAATAGTCGTTTCAAGGAATTTCTGATAAAATATAAAAGGTTCCTCAAAGTAATAATAATCGAAGATTAAACCTTGAAACGATTTTCGTAAAGCCTAAGAACGTTGAAATGAGCTACGATTAACTAAAAATCGACGAAATTGCCGAACATTATAAAATATGTGTTTTAACTCTTTACAAACAAACTCATGGTTTGTTTATAAATGTCATTTAACATATATAAATATTAACACATTTCGTCAACTTTTAATAGTGAAGGACTTTATAAGTTTAACACTACTGTCCTAAAAAATACACGCTAATATTATTTATGAAATGCAACAACTCATTATAAAATATGAGAATCCACATCAATCCAAACACTAAATCAAACTACGAGGTGAAACTCAATGAACGTCCATATCATTGTAGGTTTCGGATAAGACCATTCCAACAAGCACTCGGACGTTGCGATTCATACCATCACTACAGTGAGTTTCACCACCCCATTTTTATTGTTTTCCTTGGAGGAGAATACATGCAACATATCATATTTTCATGGACACATTATGGTTATTTGATTCATTTTGTTACATAAGCTGTTGCACTTACTATGCGTTAAGTCCCCTCAAAATCGGACCGTTAATTTCATTAGCTAGGTAATTGTGGATAGTACTGTCGGGTTTGACAACCCCCACTCGCGTTAGTTGCGCTAACTTTGATTGTAGGCCAAAACGGGTGCATCATTAGCCTAATCCAGTTATGTTTGGTAAACATGATAGGGGCATAACATAATCAGTCAGCGTCGATTTTGGTGTGCTTATGGTACCATAAATCTATTGTTTGATCAATATATCCAATCTTATAATGTGATGTGGTCCACAACTATTTAACTCAATGCTTTACTACACGATGTTAAAACCTGTGAACTCACCAACTTTATGTTGACTCAGTTTTCATGCATGTATTCTCAGGTAATTGATTGCTAGACAAGATTAGTATTGCGCATGTATGGATTGCGTCATCATAGGGACCGCCTAATGGTCATTGTCATGCTTCTTGTTGTTATGTTCAATAAATTGTTAAACTATTAGCTTCAGCACTTGATTATTTGTAAACCGCTTGCTTCCGCATCCATTATGTAAAACTTTAGTCGCTTATAATGCGATAATCATGTATGATATTGTTTTCATCTAGTATTTGTTCAATATAACTAATGACGATTATCACCATGAAAATCATGCCCCTACGTTGGCGTTGGCGTGGGTTGGGGTGTGACATTCGCGTATCATACTGTTTTCAAAATTCTTAATTATTTGAATAGAAGTAAGATTTATCAAATTTCATTATATACGTCCATTTAAGCGATTCATTCAAATGAAAATTTTCAAAATCTATACCATATAATATCGGTACCAATTAGTTGTGTTCGTTTACGATGTCGTTTTGGGATGGGAAGTTAGTCTCATTGAGACTCATGCAACTTCGGATGCATGACATGGAGGTTTCTTGAAGACACTTAAGCAGGTGAAAGCACACTATTTCTGGTCAAGTTTAAAACAAGATGTTTGTTTATATGCTCAACATTGCTTGGTTTGTCCGCTCAGAAATATGAGATCCTTTCCCGGTATGGTTTACTCAAGCCGTTACCAATACCACAACAGATTGGAGAGGATGTCTCCCTTATTTTATTCTCGGTTTATCTTTATCTCACCATTTGGACACAATCCTAGTTGTTGATAGCTTGAGCATATATGCCAACTTCATGCCATTATCTCATATGTTTACCACCAAATGTGTGGTTGCCCTCTTTTGCAAAAAATTCGTTTGGCTCCACGAACTTCCTAGGTCCATAGTTTATGATAGTGATGTCATTTTCTTGAGCCACTTTTGGCAAGAGCTGTTATGTCTCAGCCAAACAAAACTAAAGTTGAGTACTAGCTACCATTCACAAATGGATGGGAAGACTGAGGTGTTTAACCTCTGTCTAGAGGCATACCTACATTGTTTAACCTATGAGCAATCACGAAAATGAAGTACCTTTCTTCCTTTGGTTGGGTTTTCTAACAGCACGTGTTTTCATCCTTTTACTGGTACTGCTATATTCATTGTTGTTTATTGCAGACCCCCTCCCTCATTGGTTCCCATGTCCTCGAGGAGAATGCTAATGCTAAGTTATAATCTCAATTGACTGCTTGGATGACAAGATAAAATCTTACGAGCCAATTTGTAGAAAGATAAGGATCAGATGAAAGCCCAAGCTAATCCGAAACACCAGGAACTTTTCTTTAAGGAGGGTGACGTTGTCTTCCTCGTAATTTGGTCTTATCCTCGTAAAATTTTGGCAAAGAGCCGATATGAAAAGCTCTCTCCATGGTCTGGCATTACCTATGGAGTCTCGGGTTCATCCATTTTTTCACATTTATATGTTAAAACCAGCTTGACTAAAACTTCATACGTCCCCCTTTCCCCTATACATATTACTCGAGACTAGGAGTTTTTACAACCCTTAGCCGTTCTGAAGCACCGTTGGGTTTTGGAGGTTGGCCAACAAATTTTGGAACTCTAAATTTCTTGAAAACAATGACCCGAAGAAGAGGCTATTGGGAAAACTATGATACTTCTGCAACTCAATTTCCCTTAATTTGGCTCGAGGACAAGTTGTTTTGTGGAGACGGATTATGTTGGTTTATTCGCGGAAGAAGACTAAAGGGAGCAAGCCACTAGATTTGGATGGGTCAATGGAGCTGCTTTGTGGGTCTAACCTGTTTTCACCACCCTCTTATTGACTGTCAGCATGTTGACGATACATGGGTAGCTCCTAGTAACTGTCACACAAGTCTAAGAAGTAATTATCTTGTTTCACTTTTGGTATTAATGTTTTTGTTTATCTCAATCTTTGTAATTTGGAGACTTCCCCTCTCTAATAGGGCCGACCAATTTTTTTGAATCATCTGCGAGTTTTCATTCTGAATCTTTGTTCCTATCAATGTCACAAACATTGACCAACTCCAGGTCTCCAACTCCGTCTAACTTCTAAGGGGGTGGGTGTGTCATTAGGACCGGATCAGAATGCATTGGTGGCCATGTTGTACCATTAGGGAACCCAGACTCAATGTATAACCCAAAAAGATCATAGGATGGGGGGAGATATGAGAAAGATTGGCACTTCCATGGTAAAGCATGCAATCAGAAGAGAGAAAAGGATACTGATTTTGTTTTTTTAAAAGTGTTAGCAATGAGCATATGAAACCACCTAAATCATAACACATTTTATGACATTTTCTCTAATTATAACTATTTAGCAAATCTATTAGACTCAACTGACACATAAATAGTAATTGTACTTCTAGAAAAAAAAAAATAAAGTCTCAACCCACATTTTTTTTAATACCGCACATTTCTAGATCCTTCAAAAATACTCATGGTAACATCCTAATGTTTGACAATATCTATACATACATGCTACAACATTAAATACTTAATCATAGTACTCATCCGAAAAAACATTAGTTTGAACCCCGTTAACTTCTGGTTGCGGCTCTGAAACGATTTCATAAATGATGTCGTCAACCTCGTCATCATCATCACCCTCTTGCTGTTGAGCTTGCATCATTTCATTGGCTCGTGTTTCATCTCGGTTATTCATGGCATCTTCATAGGATGATTCATACCACACCATCCCCCTGCCTATAATCCCCTTGTTGTGGAAATCTCTCAACCGATCTTGTTTAGTTTTTTCTGAACTCTTTGGCTCCCCCCAGTAATCGTATCTATACAACGGGTTTTCAGGGTCGTATTTGTCTTTTGCAACCGTGCTTGGATCATGGTACCTTCCAGGTTCTTCTATTGGTAGACCAACCGCTCTTCGGCTGTCACAAATTCACATTAGTTAGTTATTTATTTTAAATAATTAATTATAATTTGACTTTTAGTATGTCCAAAGAACTCAAACTTGATGGGTATTGTTTAACAGGATACCCTACCCAACGTGTACGAAACATGATTTTATTATCGGGTATGGAACTGGGATTACCCAAAAAGCAAAACCCGACCCATTGGCATATGTAGGCAAACAAAAAGCAGGCAAAGTACCAGCTTATATCTCTAAGTAAAGCTTCTCTTTCCTCGACTGACCGACGCCAATGAACTAAATCATATTCATCCATTTCATGATTACGCCTCAACTTGTCTATTCTGTAAAACGTTGCGCCTTTTTCCAAGGCTTGTTTTTTCACTTCATTATGATGCTGTGCATTGATACATGTTAGAATCATATGCAAAACTCATTGCTTCAAAAAACCATACGCATTTTGAAAGTGAGTATTTGACCCTTGAATAAACAAACGCACAATCTAAAACTGATTACTAAACATATTAATAAAGGTAAGGTTTTTTAATTGAGAATTTATAAATTATAACCCACCTGACGCTCTTCAAATGCAGCTTCCAAGTCAAGATCCTTAACGCTCACATTCTGATTCATAATAAAAAAATATATAATAAATCAAAATTTAACAAAGTGGTCGGTGTAAAATAGGGTGCTCACCATAATTGTTTTTGGTAGCAAACTATCCTTGTAATAATCTTGGGTATATTGAACACTATTCTCTTCATTAAATTCCTCGTCATCGGTTAACTCTGACAGCTTTTTACCCTTGTATTTATCCGGATTAATCTCCATATCGTCCATAATCATTTGTTCAGCAACATGTATTTGCCATAACTGCAAATGTAAGAATAACAAACCCAAATCAAGACCGAACAAGCCTGGAAATATATATATGATATTGTTGTCTGTTGTAAAAATGAGGACTACCGTATTAACGTAAGGGTGATTACATGTGAGTGGTTCCTCTTCCACCTTGATCCCTGGATCATCCTTAGAAATAGGCGGTCTTCGACAATCTCGCTGGTAAGAGGAGTATGTTAGTTATCAAACGAGACTTATTTACCATGTAATTGTTACCAAAAGTCCACCAGTACAAAAAAAATTATAAAATCAGTTTCTTTTTTTATAAAAAAAACATACATACACGCAACTCGTCCATGTTGGTATCTTCCTCACGATGGAAAATTGGCGGGTAGTCAAATCTTTTAAAACTGCAAGTAGAATATTAAATCACAGATCATGTATTCGATATTGCGTTTTGTTAGATATGGCAAAGGCAGGATGATGAGTGGGTGACAGTAACAAAACACTTTTAGTCCAATATTTTTAAAAATTTTTATGTAATAATAATCTATTTTTATAATAAAATGCTTTGGAAGATTATAAACATGAAGAATCATATTGGGTGACTTACAACTTCAACCTTCAATTCGCCCGATTTCGGTTATGCTAATTTCTTTGATTTTATTCATGTGACCCATTACATGTAAAACATAACCAAAATCAACCCATTCATAAGCAGATGGGTTGAAGTTGCCACCTCATTATAGCTATATAAAGTTGAAGAAAAGCTAAAACATACATTAGGTGGTCAATATTAGGGTCAACAAAACGCATCTCAATAGGAAATCGGTAACGGTAAGGATCTCGCTTTGCCTGCAATACAAATTAATGTCTGAAAACAGAATGCATAATAAAGTATCTTCACATGAAATGGGATGATGAAAATTTTAGGCATATATAGAGTCACGACTCACCAGAATTTCAACAATGACATGCATACCGACTTTTATATGATGTCGGATCCAAAACCAATCATTACGTTTAATGGGGACCCACCTGAAATGTCCAGAGCACAGTGTTAATAGCTAATTAATATATTAAAATTATTATTACAAATTGCAATTTTGTCTAATATATGAATAAGAAGAGGGATGTTTACCCGTCATGTACCCCTCCAATGTCAACAAAAGCACCTTGATAAAGATGCAAAGTGGTTACTTTTCCAACACAAATCTACATAAGAAATTTCAAGTCAACTTCTTCATGTGTAATGAAAGAGATTTATAAGTTTAACTTGGCACTAAAATCAAGTGCATACTAAAAAATGGCTCTATATTCATAAACCAAAACATATTTTGCAAAGTAATTTACATTTCACTAATAAAATGTTTTCCACAAGTAACATAAAATTGTTACAATAATCTTAAGATGGGACTATGAGTTTTATTTATCCACCAAACAACTAGATGATAACATGAATTATACGAGTAAAGCACTTACTTGTCCTGGGTAGTAAAATGGTAGCTCATACTGCAAGAAAAAAAGAAGATAAAATAAGTAAGAAACTATAAGATTAAACCATATCAGTTGCATTATACCAATCAAAAAGATAAAGCAAACTTACCATTCCTTCTTTATAATCTTTCCCTCTTTTTCTCCTACCCGGAAAATAATCTTGATCATACTGTATGCACATTACCAGTATCAGTAGTATATAAACATAAATCACTTGAAATTAAGGAGTGTTTGCATATGCAATTTCAAGTAATCATTGCAACATGATTACTCAAAATCAAATCATTACATAACCATGGTAAAAATTAACTATATTTGAAGTTTTACATTATCTCATGAAACAATTTTCTAGCCAAACCTAAATATTTTGACAATAATACTTTGATGTAACTGGATAAGTGGATAATACATATATATAATCTTCTATAGCTTCAAACATTTCAATTGTGATGCATAAATTACTAGAAAAATATATCAATGATACTGAAACCAACTTGAAAAATGTAAGTGACGGAACAAACCTTATAAGATTCCTCCTCCAATCTATCTCTATTTGCATCTACCCATTCATTATACTGCTTTAAAAACACCTTGTATCTATCTAAACACAAATCATCTGTATTGCTTCTAGCTTCATTCTTCACTTGATCAAGATCAACCCGAACCGAGAACTTATGAGCTTCCCTAATGAATTCCAGCTCCTTCTTATCCACTTCCCAACCCCTCGGTGGCCAATCTCGCGGCGGCACATGCCGGACCACCAGTGGCCCCGCCCACTTTGTCTGCAACGGTGCCGGAATCTCCCCCTTGATTTCAAACTGTTTAGCATAAAATTCATCCTCTGTTAACCCTAATTCTTCCATTTTCTTCTTCCTGTAGCTAGGTCTCAACATTTTGAACGCTTCAATCGACTCAGGATTTTTCAATTCGACTTCTTCACCTTCGTTGAGCGATGTTCTGGCGAATTCTCCTTCCGGTGTGAGGATTTCCTCCCATGGAGCCCAACCACCATCAATCCAGTTCCGGCGACGAGCTTCATCTTCGGTTTCGACGTCTTTTGGGCCGAATTTTTGGATGAATTCTTCATCGACCGGGAATTCGTCCGCCGTGAAAGCCTTGACGATTAAGTTTCTGGTGGAGATTAAGTGAAGTGAGGGGTTTAGATTCCGGGATTTGCATGATTTAGGGTTTATGATTCTAGGAGGGAGGAAGGAGATTGGATGAGGGTTTAAGAGGGTTTGCATTTTCAGATTGCAGTATGGAGTGGATAATATTGGTTTGATAAGTAGTTATGTAATGTGCAAATCCATACTCACCACACTGATAAGAGATTTTAAAAATACGGTCTTTTTTTTTAAGTAAACTATGAGTCCCTGGAGTTAACTTCTACTAGTAATCTGTTAGAGAAAGCTGAAATTGTCCGGTTTTCATATGATTAAATTCACATAAACAAAAACTAAATAGTTAATCACGTAATAAAATACTTGTTATGAAATCTATATAAAGCTACATGTGGATGAACACATTATTTTCTAGATTTGCAACTCACTGGAGAATGGAGATGTTTTAGATTAACCATAATTTGCATGTCTTCTTGTCTTTATAATAGTGTAATTTTTGTAGTATAAATACATTTAAATGTAAAGAGTAAAATACATCATCCTGTATATACTTCTTAAGAGTTATACATGTTCTACTTCTTCTTCCCTCTAAGTTCTTACCAATATATTTATAATCTTCTCTAAAAGTTCTTAAGTGGTGATAATCAAAGTTTTATTACAACACGTTATCAGCATGATTAGTTCTTATATCATAATCAAGAAGATAATTAGAGCAAAAGATCATCCATCAACTTGTCAGGATCGGTCCAATACAGAAAACAATCAACTGCAACAAGACGGAAAAAAACCTCCACAATCTATCAATGGCGGAAACAAAGATAGATTGGATCAAGACATGAGCTCAAAGATAACAAACAACAGTGAAGAGTGAA
>WOUH02000041.1:8218269-8237541 GCA_009936405.2 Stevia rebaudiana | reverse complement strand
GTAATAAATGCAATTTGTTAAAACGACTACACTATAATTAAACGGGGCTTGAGTAAATCCAATTTTTCCTACATGGCTTCTATGTGACGTTTTAACTAAGCAATTAGTTAAAACCATTACACATAGCCTTATAATAATAAATCATATTATATTGTTAAATATCTAATGATGTGTTTTACCAAAGCTCCTACCCGCGCGCAGGGGGGTCGGAAATTTCTCTGAACCAACGCGTCGCTCGCACGACCTGTGCAGTAGCTCTCACCTGAGAAGATAAACAACAATTGCAAACTCATGCACTAGTACATATTTTTTTAAGGCGGTTAAAATGGATTTAATCGCCTTAGAAGATGTCGTCTCAAAAAATGGTTTTTTCATATTATGCATTTTATATGATGGGTGAAAGAACCGTCTCAAAAAAGAAATCATTTTTTAAGACAGTTTCATCTACCTTTCGTTGAATCCTCTTTCTTCCTTCTTTCTCACTATCCAACCATTACACACAAGATAAGTCATACAGTATATATACAAACTACACAATGATTTGCAATAATTATAAAGAAGATAAGTCACAAAATATACAAAGTGCATAAGAACATTCGACCATTACAAATGAGTTTTGACAAAATAGTACACAAAGTGGCGGTTAATAATGCCAGTTATTACCGTCTAACTATTGCAGCCAATACAAAAAATATTATTATAGTACCCTTGCTTTCATCAACAATCTCATAAAAAATAAATCATATCATAAATAACGAAAACGCTAATGCATGTCTATTTTCCTAATTGGGAGTCATTTATATATGTATGAGAAGCGAGCCACCTATCTAAAAGAGCTAAAGATTCTTTAGGCTTGTTCTGCGTGACAGAATGACCTGCACCCTATATGACATAAATAATTATATTATTATTCTTTTCTCTAATATTGTGTAATTTGAATTTTAACAATATAAATAATACAAGTTTATGGTTTAATTCAAGTTTCGGGGAGCAATTAATTTTCATTAACTAGTTGCTAGTACGTGTGACTACTTGTGAATCAATAAAAACAATATTATTATTGGGTTCTATGAAAATGTCATAGGTTTGTGTATGATGGGAGCTGTGTAACTTAGTCGCTAATAAAAAAGTTGTCAAATCGTCGCATAGTATTAACACCATCATTTCATCATGTACTTAAGTATCCGGTGTGTAAACACAAATGCGTCATGTTTCTTACCTTAACAGTTGCATACACTAGCGAGTATCCTGCCGTTGAATAGGTCATTTGATATCTACAAAACAATAGAAAATTACATATGCATCATTAGTTTGTATAAAGCAGGAAATCTAATGAAAATAGTAATTAAGATGACCATAAATCTAAGCTCACCCAGCGACTTGATTATCAACAAACCATGGGTTCCATGGACTTTCAAGCGGAATTTTGAGAGATTTTATCAATTCCTCCGTGCCCACATGTGGGAATGTTAGATCTAGGTCACCGCTGATAATTAAAATTAAGTTATATGAAATTTTAAAACTTTTAATAATATTTTTTATACGCTACATGCCATCAATCAAATTCAAAACAAGTACGTATATATAGTAGGGGATGAATATAATAATATTGCAGAAGTAGAAAATTGATTATTGGTGGTACCTAATGATCAATGCTCGACACTTTCTTGAAATAAGTTGTTTATGATAGTCAATGCTGCTTGATATGTC
Organism: Stevia rebaudiana; assembly: GCA_009936405.2. Taxonomy (NCBI): domain Eukaryota; kingdom Viridiplantae; phylum Streptophyta; class Magnoliopsida; order Asterales; family Asteraceae; genus Stevia; species Stevia rebaudiana. The sequence goes on along the minus strand of WOUH02000041.1, from coordinate 8,235,831 downwards.
ATATGCATAACATATGGTGTCATTTTTTCCGAAAATGTAATGGATAGTATCGTTGGTTTTCTTCCACATGTCTATTGTTCCCTGCACAAAAAAAAGTGATATTTTAAAGTTGTGTTGAACCATATATAGTGAAATGAGAACATGAAGTTTTGTATGAAAAAGAAAAACACAAGTTCAAGAAATAAAAGAAGTTAAAACACAAACACTGAGAATTGGAGGTTAGACTATTCTTTATAAATGGATTTAATTACTAATATGATTGACTCAAGTCGTTCATAACGACTTCAGTTATTCAAAATAGTTTACCCAAACCTTATTTGAAGGTAAAATAAAGTACTGTCGACGCATTTTTTTGTCAAATACATTGTTTGGCATCACTTTATTTTACCGATTTTCCTACACTTTTTATTTGCAAGAATCTGAATCTACATCACTTTTACGAAAAACAAACACCATACCACTAATTAAATAATTATTTTTGAAAACCTCCATTTGATCATCGGTATCTTTCTTAAATGTCCCTTAACAATTCACATCCCTCTTTTGCCCCCCCACCCCCCACTCCCAATCACTACAAGAAAGTTCATTTTTCCCGACAGGCACATTTCCCGACAACACATATCATCGGGAAAACCACACTTTTCCCGACAACATGTCGTCGGCAAAAGGTTAACCCAAAATTCGCAGCAGGTACTTTCACGTGGCATTATATGTTGTCGGGATTGGGGGTACATATCCCGACAACGGCTTTCCCGACAACTCACCCGACTTATCCCGTTAACACTTAGCCGATGACACGTTTGCCGACAACATGTTGTCGGAAAAACCTTTGCCGACAATAGGTTGTCGGGAAAAGTCTCATTTTTGTTGTTTGGACAAGCAGTGATTGTTGTAGTGAATATGGTCGTCGGCAACCATATTAACACAGTCGTCCGCTCATGCTTTTCAGCAATGCTGTAGAGGTACCGACAACCATGTTTTAGTTATCAGCAAATTCAATTCTGGTAGCATGTCACAGTCAACGACGCCCCTATGATGAAAATGATGCATTCGCCTCTTACTGTTTATATCTTTTTTGAAAGGGTCATATGCGCCTATATTGGAACACCGTCCGTTCGACCACGAAATATGGTCATCGGACCATGAACCACGGTACGTTGCCCAACCATGATCATTCGACCACTAGTCGGAGACGACCCTGACATGTGCGCAAAACTTATAACAGGTGAAATTTAACCCCATGGTCGACGTCGCCTATATATATCACTGGATCACCATGGTCGATCTCGAGCAGCGGCGTATCCACTTGAGTTAGGGGGCAACCGCCCTCCTTGAATTTTTTTTTCTAGTGGTATATAATTGCCCCAATCCAGCCCTAATCCATTTTAAAATTTGAAAGTTAGTAATAAAACCAAAGGGATTGTTTGACAACTTATGAATGGGTAAGTGTTAAACCAGTATGATGTATGAATTATTAAGTGCTGAAACAGTAAAAAGTTTGTACCATTAACAGTCAATATAATGCTTAACTGTTTAGAGAAAAATATCTGACCAATTTAGATAAGAGGTCATAACCATTCAGACTTAGTAAAAATGCTTAGCCATTCAGACTCACTATAATTAATGTTTAACCATTCAAAGACAAATGTATAAATCATTCAGACATCTGCTCGTGAAAACAAACAGTTTGAATTATTAAGTGTTGAACCAGTAAGGGGTCTGAACCATTGAGAGCTCATAAAGAACTAAACAAATAATCCTAAAAAACCAAGTAATAATATAAACCCAATTTAAATTAATCCTAAGTTCATTATTAATTTTCCAAACTTAACTAAATCACCATTACCCTTTATTAAACAAGTTTATTATTACCTTTATAAGTTAAACTAAGCGCACCACTAACCTATTATGCTTTTCTATATCAAGTTTTGTTTAGTTGTCTTTTTAAAGATGACTCGACCCGATTCGACTAAAATCAGCACCGCGGCACGACTATAAAAGAATTTATAATATAGCGATACTCAAACGAGTTTAAAATTTGTTCGCGCTCCATGAAGAAAGTGTATGGGTCCGCCAGTGATCTCGAGTGTCAATAGTTGCGAGGCGACTATTGTGGTGCATGGGACAATTAGAGAAGCATGTTGGTCAAAGGGACATTATCGGAAAAATATGGTAAAAAGGAACCTACTCGACGAATGTGTAGAGCTTTTTGAACTTCTTCCTGATTTGCCCAAGCATCTAAAGTCTTCTCAGTAGCTTCCTAAAAATAAAATAAATAAATTGTAAATTTGTTAATTGACATTGATCTCCTCATTTTTTTTCTTTATAAACTCATGCATCTATGATCTAACATATACTAATTAAGTAGGATCGAAAATCATCTTGAGCAGGTAAGGCTTTATAAGCAGATATTACATGTACATGAAAACCAAAAAAATTCCGAAAGAAATAACCAACTATGAACTAATACCATCCATGATATTTATATCCTTTGTGCACTGTTATTGGAAATCGTAATCTCTGGTTTTATATGTGACCGAGTATATAATATTTAGGAAAGAAAAATTACCGTGCAGTCTGGCGCTGGATTTTGTTCGTCACACGTGGCCTCTAGTATATCCGAAATGTTTATATCCTTTGTGCACTGTTATTGGAAACTAGCTAGTGTTAATGTTGTAATACATAATATAATACTACGAAATATATTTAATCGAAGTAATCTTGTTCACGTACCTCTTCATACCGTTGAAGATTATATAAACATAAGGTGTTGTTCGGATCAGGGTATACATAGTTACCATGACAAGTTTCTTTTGCAGACTGGAATATAACATAAATCAATTCAAATGTTAGAACATATTTTACTCACGTACGCTTTGATTCATCATGACTTTCTTGAATAAAATATTTTATAATTTGTAGATTGTAGAATGGAATATAACACAAACAATCAATCAAATGTTAGAACATATTTTACTCATTTAGTCATTTGAATCATAATTTCATAAAAAGATTTGTCACCTCATAGATATCATCTGAAATAAGTGCAACCCGATGAGCATACTCTAGTCTTGAATTAATATTGATGAACCTATCAGTGTAAGGGCTAATAGCTAGGTACCCCTATATGCCAAGAAAATTAATATTTGTTAGTAGGTAGTTTTTTCTAGTAAAAGTAAACATCGTCAAATTAAATATATAACCACAAAATTAATTTTAGAATATTTTAAAGTTTATAGGTCAAATATTTACTCTGATATTCAATTGCGGATGACTTCCATTTTCATTGCCTACAATATCAAAGAGAGTAATCAAAAAATATGTTTTAAAAGGTAAAAACTTAAAACTGAGAATGAGATACTCTCTCTACTAAAAAACATTTTAAATAATGTCATCTATCAATTCCTAAATTTGTTAAAAAATTTAAAAATATTTCATTTAATTAGATGAAGTTTATAAAAAGTATAATTCAAATTCAATAACTAAATAAGTCTTTTTTACTTAGTTTTATCTTTACACAATCTACAATAATCTGTGTGAACTCGAGTTATCTTTATTGTGATTATAATTTTCGATTAAAAAATTATATTCTAATTATTTGCTTTAAGTTTTATTAGTATTATTATTATTAATTTGTAGTATATTAACGAAAACATCATTATATAATGCTTTTCCTGAATCATTCTACTTCTAATATGATAGCATTGCTTGAAAAAAAATATATCATTTTCACATTGTATGAATTTTTCAAAAATTTGTCGAATTTACATTACATGTGTAATTTACATATTATTTGTAAAAAGGTACAACAAATTTCGTGAATATATAATAAAAATCAACTCAATTGAAACAATAAAAATCTTGTGACTCCTTCGATTGTGATATAAATGGCTAATATTTAGCATTATGTATGTCTTCTGGAGGTTCTTACCTTCGTATACCTTTAAAGTAACAGGTGGTATAAGAATGCCCATATACGATATCCCAGATATGTATAACGGATTACTTAGAAACCTTGGATGCTCCAATAACCACTGTGTTTACATATCACAAACAAATTATATTTAATAAATTATATTTTTGGCAAATAATGTCATAGGACGTGATCAATTAATGAAAACCACTAAAATTCAAGAAACTCTGAAAACCACTATAAATCACGTTTTACATATATGTAAGCATTTGTATATTACATGTCTGTATATCGTATTATTTACATATATGTATATACGTGATGATAGTGGTTTTCTTGGTTTCACTAAGCATTAATTTTCAAAAAAACTCTCCCCTAAAAATTTATTCATACAATGGTAATTATATTTCTACATTTTCAGTGGTTCTTACCTTCGTGTACTACTTTCAATAAGTTATATTATGGCAAATGGCCACAAAGATTTACAAGTAACCCAAAACCTATTACTAAATATTCAAAAAACAAAAGCTATAAATAACCCTTACTTTCTAATCCGAAAGACCCCTTTCTTGACTAATAATTATCTCAACGCAAAAAACTCGGCCATTTTAGTATTTTGACAGATTTAGAAATCGGTAGAACCCGTTTTCTTTTTATCACAAGGGCATACTTTATAGCACCCATGGCAACTTCTCACATCGTCCGTGAACATAAGAGATTTCTGGTTTATAAGTAATTTCTGTCTCCTAAATCATCGACGCATTTTGGGCTTATTTAGATGTGGAGCATAAAAACCTCCACAGTTAAGTGTGCCCATGTAAGAGTAGTACCAGGATCGGTGACCCACTGAGAAGTTTCAAAGACAATATTCGTATTAAGAGGAACCAGGGTGTTTTATACTTGTCTTTTTGCCTATCTAATTCAAAATTTGGAGGAAAAGAGTACAAGGACGATAATGTTCAACAATAATAGCTGAAGGACGAAAACTAGTTACATTTGTGGGGTACTATTATCTTTTCACAAATTTGTGACGGTGGTTAGACTAACCAGTAGGACGACAAAGATGTAAATATCATAATATCTTGATTTTGGACTAAACCTGATAGTTTGGGTAACCCTTATGAACGATTTTGACAATTAACTCTACATTATATATAAAGAAGAAGAAAAACTCTAAGGTAGATTATGAAAAAACATAGTCACATGAAATAAGTTGGTTGCATGAGCAATAGACTCGACTAGACCGACTTGACTCGACTAGACCGGTTTGGTTGTATGAGCAATAGAATTTATGTCACCTTTCTTAGAAACTCATAACTTTGTAAAGCTAACTTGGAGTCACTACTTCTCCATCCTTCCCATGTTGTAGCATATGAAAATCCTACGCCCGCCGGTAAATCCACGAATATTATGCTAGCACCCTTCAAAATTCAGAATACTTAGTTAATTGCATTTTGTTAAATCTTTTATTGAACCAAAAGCTTGCTAGATTCGATCTATAATACCAGATATATTTATAATATTAATAAATGCTATAAAATGATCAAGTTTATGAACCTTTGTCCATGAATCAGGATATAATTCCAGTGTGAAGTTGTTCCACCCAGAAGGGTCCAAACGAATACTTAGCGGGCCTGTAGCAAGCATGAGTTTTTTATAGTTTATATTCATTTTTAATTAATATAAATGAGGAAAGGAAACAGTGTATAAAAACTGAGATTTAGTTAGTTATTATTATATAATATATATATAATATATAATTTACCGTATTTGTAGAGGAAAGGAAACAATGCAGAAGCGCCGGGTCCGCCGGTGAGAGAAAGAAGAATCGGGTCGTTCGCTGGATCATTTTGAGACTCAACAAAATAATAAAAAAATTGAGTTTCATCTTCAGCTCCCACTCCTACATATCTTTTGAAATAAATAAAATGTTAACTTTTATTAAGCTCAAGTCAAATAAAGAAAATTTATAATTAAAGTAAAATTTGCTTATGCTTCATGTGATTTACTCAAGATTAATTATATATTTTGCTTCAAACGTTTCAAAATAATATATTTGCTCCTTGAATGAGGCATTTTGTCCCATCCGATCCAACCCACCAACATCGCTACTTTGTTTTGTCAAACGAAACAAAACAAAACTAATAAATTGGTTATAAAATTCATTCTTCATGTGCGTTTGCACCACATCCCAAATGATCCATTATAACTTTTTATAATTGGATTAAATGACTAGGATGAAACACTTGGGTGTTGAAGGTTTTAAAACTCATATTAATTTGATCCCAAAAGTGCTTTCTGATTGTTAATGAAATCTGAAACTAAAACCAGAGTTGATTATGAGTTTCAATTGTCATCATCTGCGAACAATTTTTAAATCGAACACCATTGCCTGGTCTAGTGTTTGAACATAGGATTTCGAAATCGAACGCCATTGCCTGGTCTAGTGTTTGAATAAGGGATTGCTCTAAAAACAATAAAACCTTTTTTTTTATTTACTTTAATAAAAACTACGTAGTTTTGATGAGATTCATATCTAACTAAGATGCATACTAGCACATATTAACTTTCTTCTATATATAGTGACAGATCCAAGATTTCTTGTGAGGAGAGCAGTAAACATGTCGGTTAACAAAAAAAAAAACCAGTTTAAGTTGATTGGATAAAAACAACAAAAAAAAAAATGAGTTGTTTACAAGCAAAAAAGTTAAACTTTTACATTATGTGGCCTTTTGTGAGTGGGGGTTTGTGCACCCTCTCACCTCCACTTAAATCCGCCCCTATTAATATGTATAAATATATGATAAAGACACTCGTAAATATATATAAATACATTTTTTTTAACAGCGTTGGGTCTCTCACGTGCACATCACCGATTTCAGGGCGTTCAAGCACCAAGGTCGACTAATCAGACCGCCATGAGATACCACACCCCCCAGATCCGTAAACCCTCACCCCCGTCAGGTCTCAACCTGGGATAAAAGCCCTGACTCAAACCATCACCCAAATGTCCTTTGAATATGCTCCAGATGGGAATCGAACCCTTGACCTCCACTAGGAAGGGAGGGTGATTACCATTGGGACACAATCGCAGGACATATAAATACATACCCAGTTTCCAAAGTGAAAGGAAGATCCCCAGCAAAGCCAGGCAGATTCTTTACAATTGATTTGGAGGTTGACAATGCTGTCACAAAGATGATGAAAAAGGAAAGTGTTATGCATCTAGACTCCATAATTTGAAACTCAAACTATCTGCTTGATCTAATAATCCAGTTACAGACCCTCTTATAATAGTTCAATTAATTCTCTTGGCCAGCTGTTACATCTCGATCGCTATGATATAATAATAATTAAACTAAATTATACAACTAGCTTGCGTCAACGGATGCTACCCAACTTGAAAATAACTACTGTGACGCACGTTTTTTCAAGGTTTAATTTATAGTCTACCGATATATAGTCTGGGTAATGACTAATCGTGTATTAGTAAATTTAGATTATATTAGTGTAGTGTACGTACTCTAAATATTTGAATTGAATGATTCTAATTTCTATAAAGAAAACAATTTATAACGAATATGTTTTTTTTTTTTTTTTGTTAGAAATAGTTAAGAGAAAATGATACGTAGAACACATTAATTGGTAGATATATGCTAGCTCAAACATGCAATATTACGCCATTACTTGTTAAAGCTGGAGGGTATGATAACCTAGCAATAACTCTCTTCAATCAAATTGTCATCTCTTGAGCATTCACATCCCGTTCTCCATCTTCATCTCCATCTTTATAATTCATTAAAAATCATTACTTTTTCTTTCTACTATTCAATTAAATAATATTTTTTTATAGCTTTATCATTAACTTTTTTCTCTTCTATCCAATTAAATAATAATTTTTTATACATCTATCATTATATTTCTCTATTTTATTCAATTAAATATTATTTTCTATACCTTTATCATTTCACTTTCTCTCTCCTATTCTCTATATTTACAGATTTATCAATTTTTCCTTCTCTCACCTACTCACAACCACTTTTAGGGGCTGTTTGATAAATCTGACTGAGTCAGAAGCTGACCCAGTTAGAAGTTCTGACTGACTCTGCATCTGACTGAAACTTGGCTGTTTGATTCTGTATCTGGCTGACTCTGCTGAATGATAAAAATAACTATAAATTGTGTTTTGTATTCAATAAAAATAGCCAAATTTTTAACAAGAACATGTTAGATATCACTCATCCTTCCACAAACCAATATTAATTACTTATATAAAACCCTAAAGAATGTGTTTGACCAGATACCAACAAACCGTCTCCTTCGATCAAAACTTACAGCCATTAATTGGGAACCATAACTCCGCCCGGCGCCACCACCGGCCAACCCCAACTAATGGTGAAACCGCCGTTGAAGCCCCTGAACATCACCACATACCTCCACCAAATCACGCACCTCAAATTCCGGCGACCAACAAAATAGCATCGTTACCGGTTCCGTACTCTCATGTCGACTGTAACTTGCGAGCTCTCGCCTGTCAAGCAGTCGGATTCGGTCGATTCGCCGTTGGATCTACCTCCAGATGAGCTCCTAATCTTCCCTCTTCATCTTCTCCCTCCTCTCCACCGCCGCCGTCGTCTCGAACCAATCATCTCCAGCTCGATGCAGATGCAGCCACGAACCCACGCAATGCGTTTTTGCTCCAGCCCGCCCATTCTCGATCGATGCCCCCCTTTTGCTCCCGGGATCGAGCCCAGTCAGCCCCAACACCATCGGTCAGCATGCTTCAATAACCGGTCCCAGCCAGCCATTCGGTCAGCACTCTGGTTCGGTCAGCCACGAACCCACGCAACGTCAAACACCCCGACTGACTGACCGAGTCAGCCAACCTTCAGTCAGCTCATGGTCAGACGCATCAAACAGGACCTTAGAGGATTGAAAGGATGGGAGAGCTTGCCAAGAGTACCCAATGAAACTTGTGCTTATGTTGCAACTAGCTTAGCACAATGTACAACTAAGACGTTTTTATTAAGTGTAAATTACATAAAAAGTTAATAGACATCCGCAACCACCGCGCCCGCGAGAGGGGGGGGGGGTTATGTTACCCGCTCCCAAACTATTGGATCTTTTGTGTGTTTTTTTTTTTTCCTTTGAAGTTTGAGACTCAATCTGTAACATGACAAAACCATAGGAACCTTTTGTGTAATTAAATATATTAATAATGTAGTTTATGAAAGATATAGACTATTATCATAATTTAGGGAATGAAAACTAAAATAAGAAACTACGATAACCCTCATCTTTGTAGCCATCTTTTTTTTCTCTCACTTCAATTTTATATCATCACGAACACAAGTATATACGGTATTTGTGCCCTTCACTTTATCAGTTCAATATTCATTTTTTTTTACTTTTGGTTTTTACCTTTTTTTTTTAATTTTAAATTTTACTTATATAGATCACCTTTCATCATATTTGTGATACACAGTAGAAAGAGAGGAGAAGAGAGCTCCACTACATGCAAATAGAAAGACACAAATATTTCCTAATATCTTAGTAACAATTTAATTGTGTAGCATATGTAGACATGAGTTACTAACTTTAAGATTTCCAGTGTAGTCAAATTTTTTATAAGTTAAAAAATTAAATTCATATTTATTTATACTCTAAATTATGCATATTATATGAATTAGTTTCTTAACTATGATACAAAACATTTAGAATATATACATGTGTTTGACAAAATTATAAATTTCTTAACTATGTTATAAGAAATTTATAGTAAGCAATGTCTAATAATTAGTCACAAGTAAAGAGTTTATATAATAAAGAAAAGAGAGTAAGTAACCTAGCCGAAACTAAAAGTTGACCTTAACTTCAACCTGAAACGATTTTTAAGATTTTAGGGGCTTTAGGAGATATCACTTGTATGTCATATTCCTCTTATAGGGGCATTTAGATATTTGGCTATATGAGCCAAATACTCTAAAATGAGAAACAAGTGGAAGTAACGAGCATTATCACTCCATGCATTCAAGTAGATACAGGTTGCAAATCGCAAATATGTGGTGAATGGAGACTGTTTTACAAGGCCGGTTTAAAGGGCCAAGCAGCCTAATCTAGGGCCTAAGTGCCACAAAAAGTAAGGGCCTCATTTAAAAAAAATTATGTATCTGGGCTTAATCTTTAGACTGGGCTTCTAACTTTAATTTGTTGGGCTTGGCCATAGACTTGGGGCACCATTAAAAATTTATAAGTATTCGATCATCGCTTTTGAAGGATACGAGGAGACAAGACTGGAGAAAATGGGTAGCTGACGTTATAGCCGGCCTCCAAGCAACTCTTTTGCTTATTGTGTACCAATCTAGGGTTGATTTGTTTGATTTATTATGTTAACTTTGCTAGTTATTCATTTGTAATCAGATTCAGGGTTGATTTTGATTTAGTTTAGGGTTGATTTTGCTTGTTATTTGATTGATTAAGGCTCACTTAGGCTGAATTTGAACTTGATTAGATAGGTTAAAATGAAATATAGTTTAAATGTCACAAGAAATATTGAACAACTTAGCCATCCTCTCAATAAACAGGATACGCTAGCAAAAAATATTGAACAACTTAACCATTCTTCCAATAAACAGGATACGCTAGCAAGTTTTGATTATACATATAATTTTAAAAATTTTGCATCGATTAAAGCTAGAGAAATAAACTTAACCTAATTATACTATTCCTCATATAAAAATTTAGAACTTTTTTAGTTATGCCAATTATAGATATCAATTTATTATGATCGGTCCCAAACCTGAATAAAAATAAGAGTTTTGGTGTATGTATATTGATAACTATCTTTTTCGTTAAAAACTGTGAGAACCGAAGTATTAATATAATTAACAAAGCTATTACAATATTTTTCATGGCTTTATAAAAATTATGAGAACCAAAATAATAAATACAATGTGCTATTCTAATATTTTTTTTTAATATGTTATTAGTAACACTTCACAAAGCTATTTTGTTTGTAGTTTCTAACGTATGTATGGTCCATGAAGAGCAAGGAGAATTAATCCCAGAAACTGATATAGGAAATGGGATTTTGAGTTCAGAATCTATAGCTAATCAAGTAAAAAATACTTTATTTAGTGTGTATAGAAAAGTGTTCTGGATCCGATTAGTCCACAGCACAGCAAAAGACAAAACGATTTGAGATCCTGATTAACTTACGGTGTTTCCACTTTCCAATCGGTTTAGCATGTTTTAATGTAAATTTCGAGGCAAACTTTCAAGAAAAACACAAACAGGCCGGTTGGTTTATGCCATGCCGGACCGGCACTTTTAGTGGTTGATGATTCAACTTTTACTGTGCTGAAGTCAAAACATGATAAGATATAAAAATAAAACATCCGATTTAGTTTCCACGGCATGTTCTAGTTCCAAATGGGAACGACAAGCCCCGGGTAATTCTCAATTTTTCGGTTATTGGATTATGAACTCTACAATCAGATATATAGATATAATCTGAGTAAAAGTAAAAAATAAAAATGAGTAGACGAGCAACATTTAGGAGTCTTTCTAACCGTGAACCCAAAAACAACCATTTTTATACATCTGGTGTAAGGTAAACAAATAAGAGTCACCATGAAAACATATAAAAAAACTAAAAACCAGCAAGGATTGATTGATTTCACTCAAGGAAGCAGCCATCCTCTAACCACAGCATGTTCATAATAAACCTTAAACTTTTCATGAGCATCAGGTATATCAAGTGCCAGATCATCAAGCCCATCTTTAACCCTACCAAACCCTTTAGTCATCTGATTAGTAGTGATCAGACCTTCACTGTAACACTCCTGCAACAGATCCAGCATCCTCTCATTCTTCTTCTCCATCGCCATCACCAACGCCTTCTTCACCACCTCATGGTTGAAAAACGGCATCCCCAGATCACGGATACACTGACAAGCCTCTCCCACAACACCCCCGGTTTCATACTCTTCAAGTAGTTTCACTATTTTGTCCTTTGCGTCTTCCACCGCCCAACCGGTCCCACCGCCCCAGCACCTCAGAAGCCTCTCGCCTGCGTGGCGGGCGCCTATAAGAGACTGAGCCACGTGAACCGTCTCACTCCCGTTGCAGTTCGGTGCTAAACGGTTCCCGATCTCCTCCAGATTCAGCGGAGCCAGCACGTCGTCGATTACAGCCCGCGCGAGGAAGAGCGCGAGCTCGTTTGATGCATCGAGTATGTCTAGAGCGGTGTCTTCTGCAGATTCTAGAAGAAGGGTAAAACCGTCAACTATATCTTGAGTCGAGAAGATCTCTATGTGGAGTGCAGAGAGTAAAACGGATGCCATTTCCTTCTCTCGGTTTTTCCTATCCATGGCAAGCGTGATTAACTTTTTCAAAAATACCGGGTTGTATTCAGGCGACTTGAGATCTTCAAGGCTCCTGATAAGTTCAGGTATGTCGTCTGAAAGAAAATACTCGTGTATTATACTCACGATTTCTTCTTTGTATCGCCTGAGTTTGGCATCATCTTCGGCCTCGGTAACAGACCCGTCTCCATGCGGTGGGTTCACAAAGGATGAATCAAGCCAGTTGTCGGTTACCGCAAGTTGGACTAGTGACTCGAACAGTGACTTGGCAGAAGGGATGTCAAGTGCCAGGTCATCAAGGCTTTCACGTAAACGGGTAAAACCTTTGACCATTTGACTTGAGCTAATCAGGCCTTCCACTGATGATTCTTTCAGTAGCTTCAAGATAAGCAGTTCAGCTGCACGGTTCTCCATGGCTAGAACTAAGGCCCGTTTGACAACTTCATGATGGAAGAATGCAACACCTAGCTGGCGGATGCACCTACACGCCTCGGAAGTGTCCCCGCTCTCTGCATACTCTCTCAACAGATCAGAAATCCTTTTCTTTACTTCATCCGCGGTGATGTGGGTGGTGCCGCCCCATCGCCGCTCAACTAGCTCCGCGTGATGTGGGGCTGAAAGATAACTCTTTTCTGCGGTTTGAACAACTTGAAGCCCTTTCGATGATTCAGAAAGCGATTTCTTGGCTCGAGTCACAAACGCTGGGGGGAGGATGTCATCAACAACAGCGCGAGCAATGAACAACGCAAGAATCTCAACTGTATCGAGTATGTCAACCGCCAGGTCATCAGCAGATTCCAGAAGCATGAAAAAACCCTGCTTGATTTGTGTAGAGCTGATGACATCAGAATACAAAGCTGAAAGAAGAACCGAAGCCATTTCTTTCTCTTTGTCATGTCTGTCCATTGCCATTGATACAAGCCTCTTGATGAAATACGGATGGTATTCAGATGACCCAAGTTCCCGGAGTTCAGATGCTGCTAAATCCACATCACCCGTAGTGAAGTATTCGTTAATTATTGATGCCACCTTTTTTTTGTATTCATCTAAAGGGTCGGAAATGGCAGACCCCACAAGTTGATATGGCTCCTGAAATTTCATCAACAAATGGCCACTCAAGCTACATACAAATATAAACTTTAAAAAATCAACTCAATCAAGAAGATTAAAGTTACTACCTCGCCACTATCGTAATTCGGGTCATTGCGATCAATATGAACATCCCCATCAGTGTCAAGTAATTTTCCCCAGGTACCCTTGCCACCGCCACCATCTGAATAATTCAGAATTAGTCAGCAAAAGAGTATAATATAAGCACTTCGACAAATAGCTTAAATTCATATACATAAAGATGAAACCAAACAAAGGGGATAAAAAAGAAATGCGAACATAAAAACAAAGTTAGTTTATACAAGTTACAACTTCTTCCATTCTTTCTAATATGCATCATATTCTTATTAACATGAAAGAAGCCTAATTAAGCATCATGTTCTTATAAGCAAGTTTCATAAGCAATCCCAATTAGCATGTGAACATAAATAAAGGATCATGTTGTTACTAACATTAAAAAAGGCTAAATCAGCATCAGGTTTATAATCAAAAATGAAACAAAGTGTAGAACTGTATACAACTTCTTCCAAATAAGCATCATGTTCTTATTTACATAGATGGAGCCAGAATACATTACACTATGATTCACATCTAACACTTCTTATCAAGACATCCATAAAACGATGGCATATAAAAGTTTGTATGATACCAGAAACACAATAACCTCTCAAACTAAGCTTAAAAAAATAAGTTGACTCTAATCTTAAAATACATACTAATATACTATATAGATATACAAAACGCTTAAACACATTTTGAATCCAAAGCTTCATGACAACATTACCAGAAACAGAAACACCAAGCATCATGGTTCCCCTGTTCAGACACAGACTATCTCTGTCAACAATCTTCTAGAATCAACCTCCCCGATACTTACTAAAACACAATTAAACAAACATACTCGATGCGAAACTTGCAAACTCATTGAACATTTTTCAACATCACAAAGATTTAACTGCGCAAGTTCCAAATCAAAACAAACTTGCATCGGAAGCCCCTTGAGGAAACGAAGGCAGGATATCAGATCAACAGAAATTTCATAGAGCATCTATTGTTTCATTATCAGTTATCTAGTCTAGAATGACTCAAAAAGACGAAACAGGCCAGATGAGTTGAAGCAAAACAGTGACAGTTAAACGTAGCAATTCTCCACTCAGTAAACTAGGAATACCTAATATATACTCTAAACTAGAATTAAAAATTACGCACACCTTTCTTAACCTTGACGAACTTCCCCGAATGCGATCGACGCACATGCCTCACAGCAATCCCAACGTTTGGCGCCCTTTCCCCCGCCGGAGCTTTAATCTGATGTTCAGACATCAACCACGACGGCGACTTCGGCGATGACGACAAAATATCCGTGCTCTGAGTTGCAGTTTTCAGCACCTCCCTCTGTTCATCAGTCAAAAACCCCTCAAGTGGCGCCGCCATTGCCTCTTTCAAATCCTACAAAAAAAAAACTCAATCTCAACATGAATCAAACTCACCATCAAACGGAGTAATCAACATCAAAACGAAATTCAAATAGGCAGATCTAATCATTACAGAACAGATCCATCAGTTACCTCGCTTCTGTTACAAACAACAAATTTGAAGTGAACGTCGATAAAGTTCGAGATGCTTCTCGAACAGATTTATCTTCTATTACTGCTCTTGGCCCGGATCGCGAGCCAAGAAACGATGTATCAATATTCAATCCAACAATATAAAACCGTACCGAAATCACCCCAAACCAATGAAGGTTGGTGAAACGAAACCCTAGATCAGTAACCTGTGTGAGAAACAGAGAGTTTCACACTCCCTGTGTGCTTTATGAGAGAGAAGATAACGAAATGGAAATGGATGAGGACGGGAGGGTACGCATCTTATAGGGAGGCTACGGTTACGTGGACACATCACCATCGATTAGCCGGATTACACATGGCATTTTGGCTAGTTTGAGTTGTACCGTACACCTTCTCATTGGTCTCGTGATGGCTTCTTTATTTAGGTTCAACCAATCTAGGGTTTTGGTCATTTGTTGAAAAGACTAATCTGGCCTCATCTTTGCAGTTTTTGGAATTGGACGAACAAAGCTTAAAAGATATCAAATTTCTATCATGTTTTATTAAAAAGTTATATCATTGATATTGGAAAGTTTTGTAATGCTAAGTTTGTGATTAATAAACTCGTTGATTTTTATATTTCTCTCTCTAGTTCTTATTTAGACGCTATTATATAACACGTTATTTACGTTAATATAAAATTGTAGTAGTTTAAAAGTGTGCTACATGGTTGGAGTCACAACAAAAAAATAAGTACAAAGTTTAACAAAAATAATCATTTGAATAAAAATGAAAGTCACATATGACATGAATTTGTTAAGTACAAAGTGAGTTACAAAACATATAAATAAATTTACAAGTATCTAAATATTTTATCATATACAAATTCGATGTATTAATTTTACTTTTACTCTTGTTATTTAATATATTTTAACAATGTCACTAGTTATACTCTGCAATGTTCTACGTGCAATTTTCAATGCACGAAAAATGTTCTTTCAAGTATAACCTAACTCGTAAAAGAAAACAAACTGGGATTGGATATTGTCTTCCCGTAAATTTGAAGGGTATCTTTTTGTCTGAAGGTATCAAATTGATTATTGGAATGAATGTCGTTGTAATATTACCTACCAATATATTCTACTTCTATTACATGCATCTCTCTCATCACCTTGTGATGTCACTCATTGTCCTTGAATGTCTCAATTGGATTTAATGGATGCTGAAGCTTGGTGGTGATGTCACCGAGAGGGGTGAGACTTTCTCTATTGTTGGATCAGGACACACATGATTAAATTATTGTATTACACATCACATAGAAATTGTACATCTATTACATTGTTGAATACTTAATACAGTAATCATTACACAGGTTGAAATCGGATTCTTAATAGGCATGTTGTTGTGATTTTGCACCATTGCTGTTGTAATCACTTACTTAAAGCGAGTCCACTTATTACTTGAAAATGTTTTATTATTTTATTTTGGAAAGATCGGCACGAATGCTGACGAGCTCGTAATAGTTGATAATCACATGATAATTCAAGTAGTCATAAGTGTATACAAAGATATGAATGATGATATGATGAGTCACACAATGACATATTGAGCGATAACATTCGAAGACATTACCTTAGCCTCACATGTTAATGGCTATCACATTAAGATGTTTGAAATGGTAACAAAACTTTGCCACAGCGAAGGCGCAATCCTCCCAACGAACGGGGCTATCAAGCCTTATGATAGTGTCGATGTTCACACATTCGACACACACTAGGATTTATTAGTTGTAGTATTAAGGCGAGAACTTAGGGATTGCACACATGCACATATAAAATCTTATGTATTACACTAGTCACATGGATATGTTGAATTAATTTCCTCTAGTTTTATAAACTAAATATTTGAAAATAGGTTACGAGAACTCATTGTTGTTGTTTGGACTTGTTGCTAATGTTGGAGTGAGGTGTAACAGAAATCAAACGGATCCTGTTAAGTAATCATAAGTATTTTAGTCCGCAAGAACATTACTCCATTGCTTGTGTATTTGTTGTTATTAATCAGATCTCCATAACAATTCTTAGCTAATTTTAATCTTTGAAATTGTTGGATAATTGTTATAAACTGATTAAGTTTTCAAAATATCATGTTTATAATTTAATAATGTTGTGTGATTTGTGTGATCATGCAATGAAAACTCAAGTAATAATATTTATAAATAAAACGATCAACAAACACACAAACAGCAGTGAAGCGGTCGTATTATAGTGTGAATGGTAAGACCGAGTATCGTCCAAGGACTCACGGACAGAACCAAAGGCACACTCGGAATTTAAATGGTCATTCTACCTAATTAACTAAGGGGGGTATTTTAGTCTTTAAATTAATCAGTTAAACAATCAATTAATAAAGGATACAATAGCTACCTAGGCTAGTAACATACAATCATACAAGTAATAACGGATCATTTGACTCAACAATTGGTGATTTGGTTTCTCTAGATAAGTTAACTAATGGCGTAAGTAAGCTATATGGAACTATCCTATCGGCCTGGACCACTATAACGAAGACTCCTATTAGATTAACTTATTAGTACCCTAAATCAGTGGATTAGGTTTCCTCTCGG
>WOUH02000041.1:8194687-8213537 GCA_009936405.2 Stevia rebaudiana | reverse complement strand
ATATATATGCAATGATTCAATAAAAAGTTTTAAGTGTTGGTTATGTAATCTCGTGTAATACACGGGTTTTAAGCTAGAAATATTATATGTTTTTTTATTGAAATTCTTTGTTTTCCTTTCAACATATACAAAAAAAAAAGAAAATAACTCAGTTTTTAACGTGCACAATTAAACATTTATGTGTTCATCGAATCTTTATATAGAGAAAACAAATTCTTTAGAAATGGGTTCATCGATGGTCGAGATTAAAGATAAAGAAAACATAAGAAACCGTGAACATGAAGAACACATACGAAAAGTTATAAATTATGACATAAGGGTGTGTATTATGTGAAACATATCTTGGAGAGTTAACTAAGAAACTCAATTTGGAACTTTCATTTTAAGTTTTGTATACATTACGTAACACATGTGTACACTATATAACACATGTTAAATGAAGTGCTCATACTGAAAAATGAAGAGTATTTGGTTAACAATCTAACATCATGTTCACATAGTGCACGTCTCCTGGCATATACTTAACGTACGTACATTATATGTAAATGTTTGTGTGCGCACATGTATGTAATCTGCATGTTTGAGACTAGCATATTCGGGTTTTTTTAATTATATAATTTTTACATTCAACTTTTGACACTTATATGTTTCATACTTTCATCATTTAACATAAAAGATGCAATAAAAGATAATTAGAACCATGATAGATCGGAGGTTATCAAACTAATGCAAACGTGGTTTTTTCATAAGAGTGTAAATCTTAAATGGTGGTAAAAAAATGTTCTGATATCCACACACTAACAAGTGTACAAATAGAATTGTCGAAAGAAATCAACGCAAATTTATGTTTATTGCTTGATGGTTAAGATGATATTGCTTTAAACTCAATTCCTTGAACAATAAGCCCTTTCAACAAGATGTTAATCGCACTGACCAAATCAACACGCGTCGAAATCATTTCCAAGCTACTACGAGTTTCAAATTCCCAAACTTTAACTTCCATCCAACCATCACTCCTCAGTATTGGAAGACCTTTCAACTTGGATTTATTCAATGGGCGGTTGTTGGAGATTTGATCAACCTTTTGTCCAATAACTGGTGTCTCAGGAGGACTAACTAAGAAAATAAACCAATAATCAGTTTCTTCCCAACCTTCTTTACGCAACTTTTCGTGGTTATAATTAATATTATCCCAATCTTCTTTATCAAAATCTTTATCCCTCACTTTTAGAGGAGCCTCAAAGTCAGAGTGATCTTCTGATAGTTTGTAGACAAGGTAGCATGCATATGTTTCTTGAGGTGACAATATTCTTGTTTTGATATTGCATTCAATACGTATACATTTCTTAATTGGATTATAAGCTTCCAAGTTAAATCTGCAAGAGAACACGTTGAATGTTGGCAATGCAAAATGATGTAATATATAGGATAAGTAATAAGTTACACAAGCAAAAGGTTAAAAAAAAAAAAAAAAACTAATTACGTTAACTTAACAATTAGGCACACAGTTTTATATTTTTAGAACGGAAAACACACGTATCTATATGACCTTACTCCTAAAACTACCTTACACTTGCTTGCAACTTGCAACAGGATTAGAACCGGTACCTTAACTATCCGGATGTAATTAAAACAAGTTGTTTATAGTGAAAGTAATTTGTAGACTTATTTTAGTTATTTTTTTTCTTTTCGAATGTTAGATTGCGTTTGCGCACAACAATACCCATGCTAACAATCTCGTTACATAGAAGGAAAAGAAAACATGCCAAGAGTTAGATAAGAAATGACCTTGATTCAGGTAGAGATCGCCAACTCCAATGTGAATTTATCAAAGCAGCTCCTGCGGGAAGCATATAACACTTCTTCCCCTTTTTGGACAAAAAAAACCACTGCAAAATAAAAAAACATGTATGTCTTAATCTAGCGAATCAATGTATACGAATTTAGGTACTTGTTCAACAATATATTATGTATAGTAGTTCTTCCATCCCTTTGGACCAGATGGAACCATCTTCATAAGATGTACAATAGCTACATGATAGATAATTTAACAAATTATGCATCAAAAGGTTTGAAAAATGAAGTTAATTCATCACTAATATCAGTCTACCTCTATATCATTCTTGATTAGGAACCCTTTGCAAAGAAGAAAGTATAGTTCCTTTTTTGTTGTCCATTGAACACCATCTTCTGACCACTTGACTATTTCTTCATAATCATTTGGCAAATTTTGCTCCCAGTCTAAGTCTGAATCTGATGTAGGTTGCATATCCACATCATCATCCTCTAATACTTCATGTTCCACCTATAAAAAGCGTACACACTTATTAGGAATATTTTTCCGAAATGGTATTTTGGGGTAAAAAAATGAAAAATAGTTGTTCAAATAAAAAAAAAGTAAATAGTTTGCGGTTTCTTCAGAAAACTTTTAGCGGTCATTTGAGCTTAACAACTGGTTTTTTAAGAAAACTTTTATTGGCCATTTGAGCTTAACACTTAAACTTGTATAACTGAAACCGCAATTCGAAACTGCTGTGTCGGTGTTAAGCTTAAGATTGGCAGAAAAAGTTTCTTAAGAAACCGCAATTCCGAATTCCGGTATTACTAGCTATTTCCCCTTTTTTTTTTTTATCTGGATGACTATTTTCCACTTTTTTTTACCACAGAATACCAATTAATTTGAAAAAAAAAAAATCCACTTATTAGACTTTCATTGATTATGCTTGAAAATACTTATTAGTAATCACGCGTTTCATTTGGATTCAGTCTCATGTTACATAAAAAATTTCCTTGAAACGTTTGAAACTTAATAAGAATAATAAAGAAAAGATGTAAATGAATAAACCAATATTTGTCATCAGTCTTACTTTCTCGAGTGGTCTAAACTCAATTCCTTCTATTATAGTGGATGGATAATAATATTTTGAGCTCTCAAACTGAATCTTAAGATCAATAGTTTTCCCATCACTAGTAAACTGATACAATTCAAGCATCACCCATCCATCTTCTCTCTCATCTGCAAAGTACTTGGTTGAAGATTTCATTTCACCTTCTAATCTGTATCTGAGTCCTATGTATCTCAATTTGCTAAATGTCTTTTCTTTGCGGGAAAACTTGAACACAAGGTTCACAATGTATGTGACATTTGGTGACAAGAATCGAGGTCTGACACGTGTTTTGTACGTCCCCATATATGATTCATATAAGGGTGGAGCAAATCTGCAGGAAGAAGATAAAAAACAAAAAAGTTGTATATTAACATTGTTATACTTGTATTCTTATAAAATAGTATCCAATATATAATAGAAACAGATCAGGGAAGAAATTTACCTTGAATTATACTTTGGCTTGTTTAGATATGTATAATCTCTATTTTTTTCTGGAATCAAACAATCTGTAGCAGATATCATTTCACAGTGTTCCCCGTTCTTATTTAATGAAAACCACTGTCCATTATATAAGTTTGAATTAGTTCTCCTAATGTAAGATGAGTGCATTTATGTGTTTTTGTATGCAAATAGAGACCTATTTGTAACTTGATGATGGTACATAGTCAGGTTGCTTTTCAAAGAAGCCAGGTTTAAAACAAATTTACTACATTATTGTAGGTTTGCCATGCATGCATACATATTGAAGTTGGAAATACATACTTTGAAATCATTATTTCGGGTTTTTGCGTATATGGGTGGGTTAGAATGAAAATTTTAAATAGTTAGGAACCAAAAGACCTTATTTTGTCATCTCACCATTGCACAAAGGGAATGGTCATGATTCATGAAGCGGATCGATGGATATTTTGGTGTAATTGGGAATAACCTGATTTGTCGAATAAGACATAATAGATATTAAATAAGTTGGGTGCGGGGTGCAGACTTGTTTGAGTCTATTGTGTTTAGTGCAAGGGTCCGGGGGCGGAAACCCCCGGTAGCCGGGTCCAAGGGATTACGACAAAAACTCTTTGGTTCATAAAACACTCACAAAATTCATTCTTTTTCTTCATATTTTGCAATTGGCTTTTATCCGATCAAAAAATCTGAAGTGAACCATCAAATTCGTTTGATCTGAAAGTCATAGACGACTCTCAACTGATCCAAGGGATTACGAATTCGATTTCCATTTTCTATTAATTCTACTACAAATTGTATTAGATCTATTTCATCAAATGAGATATGATCCATTCGTAAATAGGTGTCATGTGGTTCTCAATTATCTAATGGTTCTAGTCTTAATCCTTCTTTTCAAAAATGAAGCTATAAATTTTGAAATTTGAGAAATGAACTTGTTCGCCAGCCTTTGCAAGGCCGATTTACAAAGTTTCTGAATCTAATAATAGTATGTGTATGTGTGTATCAAAACGAAAGTGCAATACGCAATTCTTAAAATGAAAATAAAATTCTTAAGCAACGACTGCGTAGTTTGTTACCGTTTTGCCCTCGTTGAGAAGGACTCCTTTGGAGAGAATCACTCTCAATTCCTCTAGAGATTTGTATCTGAGAGGGGACATTGCAGCCACAAGTAACTCCACATACTCTTTTGGTATATTTAAATCATGATCCACCTGACACTGGAGTGCAATTTCAAGTTTTTCCACAACATCTGCCATTGTTGGTCGTTTTTCACTAGATCTTTTCAAACATTGGAATGCAATGCTTGAATACGTTTCCAGAGAATTCAAATCTAATGTTTGCCTCATCAGACCTTGAAAGATGATCTTGTCTAAGTTCTTATGTTTATGGTAACATTCTTTCCACGAGTACACTAAAATCTCGCCGGTGCGACTCTCATAACACAGTTTTCCAAACAACACTTCTAACAAGACTACACCAAAAGAGTATACATCTGACTCTTTCGTTAGGATTCCCCTTTCCCCATACTGTGGATCTACATACCCTGTCGTACCTACAGCGTTGGTGACTTGAAACGTGTATTGCTGATTAGCGGGTCCTAGTCTCGACAATCCCATGTCAGAAACTTTAGCATTCCAATTCTCATCTAGTAAGATGTTAGAACTTTTAATATCTCGATGAAGAACTCTTTGTTGACCCCCATGGTGGTCATGAAGGTGGCTTAGTCCCCTTGCAGCATCAATACATATACGAATACGTTGTGTCCATGTGAGAGCAGTTGAGTCTAAATGACGATCAAGGCTTCCATTAGATGCATATTCATACACAATGATCTTCTCACCTTCCTCGTCACAAAATCCCAGTAGCGAGATGAGATTTTTATGCTTGAAACGGGGAAGCAACATGATCTCTTTCCAAAACTCAGGGTCCCCTTGCCCGTATGTACGCTTTATTAGACGCTTAATAGCAACTAGGCTTCGCCCCTCAGAGTGAGATAGCTCTGCTTTATACACCTTCCCAAAACCACCAGATCCGATAATTGTGTTGTCATCAAAGTTGTTTGTGGCTAATTTTATCTCTTCTAATTGGATTACAAGACGTTGAAACTCCTTCATGAAGGCCTCCATTATTTGTGAAATCAAATGTTCAATTTTGATCAACAACTGAAAGATAGAAAGTTGAAAGAAGATGCTAATTGCCCCTAACTTGAAGTTGAAAAAAAATAACAAAAAGTTGTTTTAATATAACAATAAAGTTGTGACAAGATACCCAAAGTCAGCTCTTTGCATGTTAGGTAAGATGTCCTAAAGCATATAATTGCTTAAAATAGTTTTTTTTTTAATTGTTATAGACTAAATTATCTGTGGGTAGTTATCATGTCCCTGTTATTGACCTTAAGAAGTTTCAAACTTAAGTTCATGAACGATTCAAATTATTCAAAAATAAATCTCAAATTTTGTATCTATCTACAATCCTCAAGTCCTCAACTAAAGTTAATGACATATTGACATATATACGCATTTGTATGATTGTGTGATGAACAACAAGCATCGTTTTGGTATCATGATTCCATATGCCTCATGATTTCTTGATCCTTCATCGGATGTTTATTTGTTTATCCAAATATGATGTTTGTCCATGATACAAGCACTGATTTCATTATGTTCGTTTTGGGCAGAAAAGAAAATCATCGTAAGAAAGTTGAAACAAGAAGTTAATTGCGGCTAATTATCTGGCGTTGAAAAGTGGTTTACCCCCAGCCAAATTGTTATAGTTTTGAGTCTTGTAAGGTGCAAATTAGCTATACTATTTTATCTTTAAAGTTTAAAAGTAAATGTTGCTTTAAAAAAAGGTGGTGTTGATAAAAATAGCAAAAAGGTTCTTAAATATAACAATGAAGTTGGAACAAGATACCCAATGTCAGCTGTTTGTATGCGTCATAAGATGTCCTGATCACAAAACTACTTAGATTAGTTGTCAATTTGTATTATTTATTTATAGTCGACTTACTGAAAATGATAATCTAAGAGATTACATTGAATCTTTCAATCATGTCACTATTATTGACCTGAAATTTAAACATTATTCTATATTAATATTAATAAGAACAATTACGAAGGAATTGATATTCACAAACGTGATTTGTTTTACTGATGTATATCCATAATAGCTTAACACACGGACTGTACCCCCGTTGAACCGGCTCATGAACATAGTGAATGTCTAATATGATTTGTTTGGTGCATTGGTGTTAAACTAGCGCTAACATATCGCAATGTTACGTGAATGCAGCTCTAACAAGAGGCTGTGTAGCCAACATATCTCATAATTACTATTATTTATGAAATTTTTATGTTTTAAAACAAGAAAATTAACGAATCTAGATAAGGTTTGTTAAAGTTATTATTATATATTACCGCTTTGTTCTATATAATTACTTACTTGTATGCTACTTTTTATTTTACTCTCATAATTATTAAACTATAACGTTGGTACAAATGCTTAATATACAGTTACAATTGAGTTTTCTATAAGACTATGTGGTATACCTGTTAATGGGGGCGTGAGTGGGGCGTGAGTGCCATGAGCGTGAGTGGGGACACGGCGTTGGGTGTTTGAATGTTTTTTTTATTTTATTTTTCTTTTTTTCTAACCAATCACAATCTCTCATATTACCCTCATACCAATTAAAAAACATCACATCAACACCCTACTTTTTACCC
The DNA here is from genome assembly GCA_009936405.2 of Stevia rebaudiana. Classification (NCBI taxonomy): domain Eukaryota; kingdom Viridiplantae; phylum Streptophyta; class Magnoliopsida; order Asterales; family Asteraceae; genus Stevia; species Stevia rebaudiana. The sequence goes on along the minus strand of WOUH02000041.1, from coordinate 8,206,468 downwards.
ACTCAAGCCCCATGCATTTCCACTATTCCACTCACCCACTTTACTCTCTCTCTCTCTCTTACGTGGCATTCCACTCACCCACTTTGCATAAGTTTCCTTCAAAACCGAGTTGGGCTAGAAATAACATTTTTTCGCAGTCCGTTGTTTTAATTATATTCGTCTTCCATAACACTCTTTGAATTCAAAATGTGTTTTTACGTTTTATATTCAGTTAACTTATTCTAGGTGACTTTACGCTAAGATAATTTTTATGAAGTTTCAAAACTTGCGAGAATAGAAACACTGTTCAGTTATACGCTCTTTGCATTGGTCGACCATCCAATGTTATTTTTCACGAAGGATGGAAATCATGTTTTTCAATCTCGAAGGGTGAACCAGCAGTCAGCGCGAACTCCACCGGCAAATCCAACATTTTTCTTCCGATCAGCATCGTTCTTCATTTCTGTTGATTGTCCGACTCCTAAAACGTACTACTGCTGCCTTTTAAAATGCTTCAATTCGCGCCTTCATCTCTTCCATCAAAATCAAGCGTATACCCTTTCCAAATCTACAGAAACCCAATTGAACCTGCTCAGCTACACGCAGTATCAATCAAAACAGCAACTTTTAACGACCCTTTGATCTCTTCTCGCCTCATATCTCTTTACGCCTACTCTAAATCCACCAGCATTGATCAACTTCGATCGGTGTTTGACCAATTCCAAGAACCCACCTTGTTTTCCTGGAACACCCTCATCAAATCCTATGTAGAAAATCATCGTTCGCAAGAATCCCTTATTCTTTTTGTTGAATTTATCTCTCGATCGGGTTTAATGCCTGATGTGTTTACTTTGCCTTGCGTGATTAAAGGGTGTGGGAGATTAATGGCAGTTAAAGAAGGCGAGCAGATTCATGGGTTGGTATTAAAGCTCGGGTTCGGGTTAGATATGTTTGTTCAGAGCAGTTTGGTCAGTATGTATTCCAAATTTAAAGATGTTGGTTCTGCACGGAAGGTGTTCGATGAAATGCCTGATAAAGATCTGGTTTCATGGAACTCGTTGATGGACGGTTATGTGAAGGCGGGTGATATTGAACTTGCAAAGGAGTTGTTTGATGAAATGACAGAGAGAGATGTTGTTTCGTGGACTGTGATGGTCGATGGGTTGTCAAAATGTGGCAAAGTTGATGATGCCCGAAAGGTGTTTGATGAAATGCCAAACAGAAACTTAGCATCATGGAACGCGATGATTAATGGGTATATGAAGGTGGGTGATTTTGTATCTGCGCGTAGGTTGTTTGATCTAATGGAAGATAAAGATATAATCACTTGGAATTCAATGATAGCAGGGTATGAACGCAATGGAAGGTGTACTGAAGCTCTTAAGTTGTTTATTGAGCTGCTAAATTTGGGATATAAACCGACTCATAGTACTTTGGTTAGTACATTATCTGCTATTTCATGGTTAACCCTGCTCACCAAAGGAAGATGGGTTCATTCATATATGGTTAAAAACGGGCATATATTAGATAGCGTGCTCGGTACATCGTTAATTGAAATGTATTGCAAATGTGGGAGCATTGAGACCGCGTTAAAGGTTTTTGAAGTTATACGCGTGAAAAAGTTAGGTCATTGGACCGCGATAGTATCAGGATTGGGAATGCATGGAAAAGCTAAACTTGCTCTTGATCTGTTTCTTGAAATGCTTAAAATGAACATTGTTCCCAATGCTATAACCTTCATTGGTGTTTTAAATGCGTGTAATCATTCAGGTTTAGTTGAAGATGGTAGAAAATATTTCAATATGATGATAAACGATTTTAAAATAGAACCGACGATTGAGCATTACGGGTGTCTTGTTGACATTCTTTGTCGATCAGGTCATCTTGAAGAAGCAAAGACTGTGATAGAAACAATGCCCATGAAACCAAACAAGATTATTTGGATGAGTTTGCTAAGTGGTTCAAGAATCTATAAAAATATAGAAATTGGTGAATTTGCTGCTCAAAATGTAACTGAAATTGATCCAAATTTTATAGAAAGTTACGTGCTTTTGTCTAACATGTATGCTGCAACTGGTAATTGGGACAAAGTGTCACACGTTAGAGACGCGATGAGGAAAACGCGCGTTAAAAAAGACCCCGGTTGCAGTTTTATAGAGTATAAAAACGAGGTTCATGAGTTCACTGTAGGTGATAAATCACATCCTCAGAGTAATGAGATATATCATAAGTTAAGTGAGATTATGGGAAAACTTAAATCTGTAGATTATGTACCCGATATATCTCAAGTTTTGTTGCATATTGAAAGCGACGATGAGAAAGAAACTGAATTGGAAAGCCATAGTGAGCGGTTAGCTATTGCGTTTGGGTTGATTAATTTAAAACCCGGGATCCCAATTCGGGTTGTGAAGAATCTTCGGGTTTGCAATGATTGTCACGCTGTTACAAAACTTTTATCCAAGATTTATGATCGGGAAATTATTGTTAGGGATAATAGCCGTTTTCACCATTTCAAAAATGGATCTTGTTCTTGCATGGATTATTGGTGATATGGTTTATATTACAATCTCACCCTTGAAATGAGCATGTGAATGTCTACACAATGGACGAAAACTGGTAAGGTTTGACTGAAACTGTTTAAGCATTGCAAATCCTAGAGACGAAAACCGCAGTCTACTCTATTAAATTTTAAATTTGACTTGACTTTTATTTTAATTTGTATCATTACCTACTAAATTATAAAAAGTTTATAATGAATATTTTTAGAACCCCAATTCATAATTTATGGCAAAGAAGTGTCAAACATCTACTTGTTTCAAGTGTTCACAAAATATTAACTTAATATATATATGCAATGATCCATGATATAAATTTTAAATGTTGATTATGTAACTCGTGTAATACACGGGTTTTACGCTACTGTAATCATATTTGACTTCCTAACAATATATTAGTACGTGGAAAAAGTTTTTTTTTGCAAAAAAAAGTATGGAGAAAGGATGCGGATTAAAATGATTTTTAATTTTTAATTTTGTTATTTTAGCATTTTTCCTAGAATTAACGGTAACTTGTGATGCAAGGCACGTTAGATCTAAATGTCAACCACACAAAAACAAAAATGAGTTCTGGAATTTAAAAGCTTTTGCAGAACAATCATCAAATCAGCACTAATTTATTTAACTCATTTTCCAGGTACAAAGTTTGTAGCATAAGCCCATGCGTTATTAGCCACCGGGTCGCTAAGATGGTCAAACAAGTTCTCAATCGGGCCCTTTCCGGTTACAATCGCTTGAACAAAAAACCCAAACATAGAAAACATAGCCAACCGACCATTCTTAAGTTCCTTAACCTTCAACTCAGCAAACGCTTCCGGGTCATCAGCCAACCCAAGTGGGTCGAATGACCCACCTGGGTAAATCTTGTCAAGCCCATCACCAAGTGGGCCACCACCAACCCGGTATCCTTCAATGAGGCCCATTAAAACAACCTGAGAAGCCCAGATGGCTAAAATGCTCTGAGCATGGATCAAGTTCGGGTTCCCAAGATAGTCAAGCCCACCTTCCGAGAAAATTTGGGAACCCGCTTTGAACCAGACCGCTTCACCGAATTTGACACCGTTCTTCGCAAGAATCTCGGGGAACACGCACCCGAGTGCACCGAGCATGGCCCACCGCGAGTGGATCACCTCGAGCTCACGGTTCTTGGCGAATGTCTCAGGGTCAGCTGATAAACCAGCAGTGTCCCAACCGTAGTCACCCGGGAATTCACCGGTAAGGTATGATGGGGTTTGCTCGGAGAACGGGCCCAAGTATTTCGGGCGGTCCGCTCCATACCTATTAAACCATTTATAATGTGAGTTAGTTTTCAATTGCATAAATTTTTGAACATGTAAAAGTGAAACATGAATATGTAACTTTTTACCAAATGCTTTGAGTTGCACTTTTGACGGTGCGACGCATGGTGAATCGACCGCCATTAAAGCTGGCGGTCTTCCTAACGAGCTCGTTTTGTGGCTTCAATACCACCTGGCCCGCGAATGTCGACTGTTGGATTGCAGAAGTTGCCATTTCTGTTAGAAGATTGATGAGATTGTTGAATATATGTTTGTTTGTAGAGGGTGTGTATAGATGGTGAATAATGGGACTATTATATAGTAAACATAACAAGGTTGATGGATTAGGATGTGTACAAGTCAGCATCTTCTGATTGGTTTGTTGAGTTTGGTTTCTGATTTGAGGTGAGATGAATGTCCTCTTCTACCACTTGGCTTTAGGATTTCTTGTTGTCTTTAATAAGGATAAAATAAGTAACCAAGTACAAAAATTATTGTCTGTGTGATTTTAAAAAATGATTTTGGTTTTGATCTTGAATTGGTTTTTGGGTTTTATTGTGTATAATTATGTCTTGTTCATGTAGGTTTTCTGCCTCTATGGAAATTCTGGTTAGTTAATGTTAGCTCTAATATTGTGTTTGTAAATACGGAGGTCCAAACAAAGTCGTTTTTTAAGTCTAGAGGTTTTGAGTAAGTTTTTCATAGAGAGATAATTTGAGTCATAAGGAGACAATATGAAAATCGAATGTCACACCTTGGATTATAGGGAAATCTATACATGATCTAATGCACTTTCTCTTTCCCATTTGCTTTGCAATTAAAGATCATAAACTATTACGAAACTCATGACTCAATATTAGTTTAAAGTAGTATTTACCACGTCAGCTTATTGTCGCTAATTACCTTTTAGTCGTAGTAAATTTTGATGTATTTTTATCATTTGTGAGTCACAATTCGAGTCAATGAAAAGATTTACATTTTGGTTCGACTAAAATACATGTACTCAAATAACTCAATACATAGAATCTTTGAACACATCTACTATAGACTTGCAAGAATATCAATTTAAATGACAGATCGTTTTAAACCTTTCATTTGAGTGGTCAATATGTCAATACCGTGTGATGAGCCACCTCATGAATGGGCCTAGGTTTAGTCAAGTTGGCACTCAACAGTTAAGGCCAAGAGGCTTCCTTTATAAAGATAGCATTGTCATCTATTTTCACGGCAAGAAGAAAACGTTCTCAAGTCAGGCCCATTTACCAAAACATTTCTCTCATAAAAGACATATAGGCTAACTTTTTCATCGTATATCTGTAACTTGCTTAGATAATAGGCTAATAGCGAATTCACCAGGTCAATTATCTATGTCAAATCTTTTTTTAGTTCATGACTATTTAGAGATTACTAGTTTTTTATTATTTTTATATTATAAATATTTTTTTATGTATTAAATTTTCTTTTATATAATTATCATATTTTCCTTCCAAATACGTCATAGTAACATGTGGCGTTGATAAAATATCAAATAAAGCACGTGAATGATTTACCTGTTCTCAACGTTATTAACTCAAGACAATATATGTAGACTTAACATTAAATATGTATATCTTTTTGTCTCCGTAATAGTATAATTTTTGTGATAATAAATACACCTAGAGTCCTAATGTAAAAGAGTAAAAATACACATCTCATATTCTAGTATCTCTTTTACTAAATTCTATTTAAAGGTTCTTAATTACAACACTCACGTGTTTATATTATTTATGTTTTTGATGTAATTTTTCAAATACCTACCAGTTTAGGTGTTACAACGAATTAGTTCATTGTTCATAAAAAACTTGTAATTTTTCTAAGGCACATTTCAGATCTGATGTTGATTTTAAGGCCTAAACCTGATTGATATCATTTATCTCCGTATAGTGTATTTTTATTGAGTTATACTTCGGTGTAGTCATTTGTAATCACATAAAAACTAAAAACATACATGTTTTTTGACAACCAGAAACTAGTGGTATTAATCATAATTTCATAACCATCAAATTTACAGGTATTCGAACTCATTTTCCGGGTACAAAGTTGGTAGCATAAGCCCATGCATTGTTAGCTACCGGGTCACTAAGATGGTCAAACAAGTTCTCAATCGGGCCCTTTCCGGTTACAATGGCTTGAACGAAAAACCCAAACATGGAAAACATAGCTAATCTACCGTTCTTAAGCTCCTTAACCTTCAACTCAGCGAATGCTTCTGGGTCATCAGCTAATCCAAGTGGGTCAAAGGACCCACCCGGGTAAACCTTGTCAAGCCCTTCACCAAGTGGGCCACCACCAACCCGGTATCCTTCAATGAGGCCCATCAAAACCACCTGAGAAGCCCAAATAGCTAAAATACTTTGAGCATGGATCAAGTTCGGGTTCCCTAGGTAGTCAAGCCCACCTTCTGAGAAAATTTGGGAACCCGCCTTGAACCAGACCGCTTCACCGAATTTGACACCGTTCTTTGCAAGGAGCTCGGGGAACACGCACCCGAGTGCACCGAGCATCGCCCACCGTGAGTGGATCACCTCAAGCTCACGGTTCTTGGCAAATGTTTCTGGGTCAGCTGATAAACCAGCAGTGTCCCAACCGTAGTCACCTGGGAATTCACCGGTTAGGTATGATGGGGTTTGCTCGGAGAACGGGCCCAAGTACTTAGGGCGGTCCGGTCCGTACCTATCAAACCGATTACATTTGCAGTTAGTTTCATTTGTGTAAATATGGAAATCGAAACAAGATTCAGTCATTTGAGTGAATTATACCAGATGCTTTGTTGTGCGCTTCTAACCGTCCGGCGCATGGTAAAGCGGCCGCCGGCGAAGCTGCCGGCCTTCATGACGATGTCGTTTTGAGGCTTTAGTGTCGTCTGGCCGGCGAATGCTGACTGCTGGATTGCGGAGGTTGCCATTGGTGGTTGTGAAGAGATGACCGTTTGTTGTGGGGCGTGTATTGATGGAATGATGGAGGAGTGTTTGAGGATACTTAATAAATATAAATATAAATGGTATTTTTCAAATATAAAAAATCTGAATAGGTGATATGGATTTAGAGACAAAAATCTGATTGGTTTATTGGATTTGGATTAGATTGTGATTCTGAGTAGGTGAGATGGAGGTCCTTGTTCTGCCACGTGGATCTTAAATATTTTTCGTTTTATTGATTATGAGCCACAAAAATAACAAATAAACAAAATAGCTGCTAACTTGTACATTGTTTAACTAGTTTTATACAATACTTCTTTGTAAATGTAAAAATATATAAGAGTACACTTGCATTTATAAATTATGGCCTTACTAATTGTATAAATAAATTATTATGCGATTGGTGATTCTTAATTTCTTGTACTAAAAGTTATGTTCTACATTTGAAGGTATATTTCTGTCATCAACTAATTTGTTACAGAGCAATCGTAAGTCATAAAACGTATTGATAACTTATAAAATTATGTAATGAAGAAACAGGAAACTAGTATATTGATAATAGCTTTCTATTTCACGTAATATGGATTCACAATACAATCAATCTCTAAACTCTGGACTGTTTTTTGTTATATCTTCTCTGGAATTTCAGTGTGTCTTCTTCTACGAGTGCATTGCTCCTTTATAGTTAATTTCCAGTGGGATTCATTTATGAGGAAAGCATCTCAATGGTTATGCCTCATTGATGAAGAAGGCATATCAAAAGATTGGATCTCACTGATGAAGAGGGTATGTCAAGAGTCAGAATTCTTTGATGAGGGGGGCATATGGCCGGTCAGATCGGATGTATTTTGGTCCGACATACCGGGTCGGTTCGCTTTGAGGTTTCCCGGGTGGGTTTTTATCCGTTTTACTTACTATCCTCTATATGTAATATTTTTCTCACAAACAAACCTTTTGCATTATTACATTTGTAAGACATAAACTTCAAATATATGTATTTTTAATTTATATTATTATTATTATTATTATTATTATTATTATTGTTATTATTGTTGTTGTTGTTGTTGCTGCTGCTGCTGAAGTCGTCGTCGTCGTTTGCCATACTTCAAAACTTGAGCATCATTCATTCATTTGATTGTTTTTTCATCAATCACACACGTAAGTCGTCCTTGAACCGCCTTGACAAATCATGTATGCTCACCGACAACCTCAATCCTCGCTGCTACTGTTACTACTATGACTGTCACGGTTATCAAAGGCCGACGTCACCTGCAAACCGCCACCCAAAAATTGTTGCTAGACGTCGATCACCTCACCATTATTGTTACCCTGGTCTGGCATCCTATCAACCGCCAAAGTCTTTGTTGCTTGGCTACCATGAATCAAAAACCACCCTTTCCGTTAGCCTCCACCGGTTGCTTCTACCTTGAACCATCGATGACAGCCTCCAAGGAAATGAAACACGTGTCGCCCTAAAAGATGACTCTTTACCAAACCTCTCATAACATTTTAACCACATACATGTTGCTACAATGCTACGCGTGTGCTTGTCATCGGATTCTAAGAATAGGTTTTAAGTCAAAAGTTAGTGTTTTTGTTAAGACTTAAGAACCACATGTATCTTAGGTGTCAAATTTTATATATATGTTTTTTTTAGATGTTCTTATGATTGTGAGACATGAGGTGATCTCAACCTAGCTATGGGTCATCCAATATTTCGGTGTGATAGTACGAGTTAAGTTGGATCTCTCTATGTATATCAACCAATCTTCTATAATAACCATTGCTCATTATGATTCATATGATTCTTGAACATATCAAAACATGAAGTATACAACTTATTTTTACCATTCACTACATTTCCCACTATTGATCCCAAACTTTATAGAAATCTCATTCTTACAAACATATTATAATGATCTTATTCTTCAATGGGAGACACTTTGTTGATGAATCAACAAGATAGGAATCTCATAAAACCCACCTTTGCTGAATTTTTTTGTCACTAATAGTTCTTTTGATACATTTCTATGCAAAGTTAACTTTTTTGCTTTCGTTTCAAAACATAAAAGTTCACAAGGGATACGATTCTCTAAGGTTGACCTATGTGTGGTTTCGACGCATTTTGTCCTCTAAAGAATAACTTAGGCAAAGAATCAAATGAAAAGGTTTTTGTTAGTACCATATACTGCGTATTCTTGTAATTTTATGCTTATATTAGTGAATTGTTGAGATGGTCTTTGTGGTTTGCTGATATTTCATTCTTGGTATTTATGTTTCATAAATTACCTATATGGTGTTAAACTTTTGACCGTTTGTAACACATATAAGTAATTTATGAAACTTAAGGACCAAGAGTGAAATACCAAAAACCACATGGACGATCTCAACAATTTACTCAGTTCTAAAGTTAACTTTTTTGTGTTGGCTTCAAAACATAACACTTTACAAGGAATAGGAATCTCTAGGGTTGACCTATGTGTGGTTTTGAGGCATTTTGTACTATAACTTACGCAAAGAATCAAATGAAAAGGTTTCTGTTTAGTACCAACTTGCAACAACTGCATCGTCCTTTTATTCGGGCATCATGTTACCTCATGATTCAAACGAGACATGAAGCATATCCTTTAACATTAGTCTTTGTTTCTCAAAGAGGAAAAGAGATACATTTAACTATTTAGGGCATGAAGCATCCTTTAAACACGATGCTATATTCTAAGACCACGTATTAAAGATAGTCGTGCATAGTAATTTTTTGGGCCCTTAAGACCCACAGTTTTGTTTTTAATAGTATTGGTTTTGCTATTTAAAAATGATGGCTTTGTAGCTTAATTGTTGTTCGGTTACATGTTACTTTCTTATACTTGTCTATTTTTTTGTTTACTTTCAAACACACCCACAAAAAAAATTTGAACATAATTTACCTGAAAAGAAAGTATAACAGTGCTAAAAAGTTAGGGTGGAGGGGCACTCCACTAAGGCACCCTAGAGTATTGAGTATTCACAACATGTTTCTCAACCTCTTCCTTATCCAAAATTTCAATTTATGGACAAAAACATGTAATTTTTACTTCACATTAGGTTCACCATCCCATGTGACATCCTAAAAAAAATTCTGAAACTCAAACTCATTCTCTATATTTGGGTGTAGATCTTAATTCCCTTTTTAACGTTTTTGTGAGTGCTGTGAATGAATGATGAAGAAAATATAATGATAAAGGTACAAAAAATTACTACTGAATTAAATGAGGATAGATATGAGAATCTAACGTGAGAGGTTATTTAAAAATAATGAATAAATTTATAAGGATAGTGATGTGTTCTTAATTATGTGATGTGGAAGCTAGTGCTAATGATGTAACTAGCAACTACCATAAGATTTAGATTTTAGATTTTTAGACAATAACGTTTGGGCACTTCAAAATTATCTTCAACTACTCTAAATTACCGTAAGTTACGTGTAAGGGGAGATGCTACCCAATACATTTATATAATAGTACCTAGACCTTGAACTTACTAGTCGACCCGAGTTGGTGACGCCAATGTAACTGAACTATCTGTTTTACCCGAAAGAGGGTACCGAAGGTGCCACTTCCACCCTTATCAACAAATAAAGAAGTCTTACATCATAACAAAAACCCAAATTCGGGCTACTTGATTGTGACGAATGCTATGTAATGGGACAAGTCATATCATAATTTTAAAAGTTTACAAGGAATCTAACTAGTGGCCAGTTCTTGGATCCACAAATCTTATAAAAGATTTGCAAAGCCCACCACTCATGCCAAATAATAATAACTATTAATTCTTACAAATATAAATAAAAAACATTCATATCAACCGACAGGTAAAGAACATGGATTTCCAAGCCTGATTATCCAAAAATCGAATCTCTGATTGGCTCCCAATATTGCCTCCTGATGAACTCAGGCCACAATAATAAAATAAAAGAAAAAAGAGTGATATGTCAACATTCCTTTTATTTTTATATAAATAAATAGGTTGACAAAAATATTATGGTGTAAATGATTCGGTTGACAAGTTAAAAGTTAAAAGATTTCGAGTTAGACAGAGTGTACGATGAACTCAGGCATGACTAGTATATCAGTCATAACCAAACACACTTAGTGTTATGCTATTTTTTTGTCATGTTTTGTTTAACTTTTACTTATGAATATAAGTATTACATGGAGCTGAAGTGGACGAGAATGGAGGATGGGCTATGAATGCGAATTAAGCCTCACATCAGGTTTTCTATCATCGAACCTCATCCCCATATATTTTACAAAACTCAAACTCACTTTCAATAATTATGAATAACATATAATTCAAATGTACTTTTTAATATTTTCGTGAGTTGATGAGATGGAAAATTAAATTATAAGATATAAAAAATATATTAGATAAAGTCACTAAAGATAAAGAGCTATCAAAAATCAAAATATTAAACTTGAGAGTTGAGACATTAACACCTTCCAAATAACTTTCTCTAAAATCTAAATAGGAACTTTATAGAAAACATGGGTTAATGCGTCAACACAGTTATCAAATTGTTTTAATTCGAGTTAACTGGTTTATTAAACAAGTCATGTTTAGGTTCGTCCATTTATTGCCCTAAACCCCGATTAATTTGGCATCATGTCAATGTCAATAATCACGATAAAACCAATTTAATTTACTAAAATATATTAGAAATGTAACTAATTATCTGTATCATACAATTAGAATTGACAGTTCCGTAATTAATTTGATTATACATCTCTCTCGACCAACTAATCACACTATTTCATCTTATAAATAATTGTGGATTATGCTCTGATTAATCGATCATACGCTTTCATATTTAAATAAAACTATTTTGGTATGAAAAATTAAGATATTATTAACAAACCACTTTTTGTCTCTTGATTCGTTTAAGAAGATAATCTTATCCTTATAAGGTCACACGGTGTGGAGCATCGGGAGGGTTTGGGGAGGTGCGGCCCCGATCGGGAACACCGCCCCCCCAAATTC
>WOUH02000041.1:8182187-8194587 GCA_009936405.2 Stevia rebaudiana | reverse complement strand
TTTACATTTTTTATCCGACTTTTTAGACTTTTTTCACTTTCTAGCCTAACCTCACCCTATATATATATATATATATAAACCCATTTGAGTTGAAAAACCCAATAAACTCATAATTTATATATGTAACAACGTTTTTTTTAACCTTTTTTATTTTGATTTTTTCTTAATTCTACAATCAATTTTATGACTATTGGCAAAAAAAATAAAAAAGAAGAGTGGATTTTTTTTATAAATTTTTCTTTGTACAAAAATTGAGAATGTTGTGTGACACCCTAGGCAAATCCCACATCGGCCGTGTCACATGAGAGATCTTGGTTCATTAGGAATGCCGTGCATCTTATATCACCAACGCGTTTTAGGGCTTAATGGTAGTGGATGAGAGGAGAACTCTATAGTTAAGCGTGCTCAGGCGACAGCAATCTAGGATGGGTGACCGCCTTGGAAAGTTTTCACCTCATCAACCTAAAGAAAATGTTACATGTTACATATGTAACATTTGCTGAAAAATTAAATAGACGCGAATTGTTGTTATTTGTTACATATACTTTTTTTAAAAGTACTCAACGATTTTTTTTGTTTTTTTTATAAAAAGTGACGAAAATGTATTTAAACCAATATTGTTCTAATAAAATTAATAATAATGTTACATATGAGTTTTAGGATTTTCTCAAGTTAAATGAGTTGTTATTTCATCATTCCTTGTATATATGCATACATGTATATATACAAGTATACTTATGTGCATACATGTATACTTACACAACGTACATGACATTACTTACATATATCTCTAGTTAGTAACTAGTTGGTTAATATTCAAACTAAACATCCACTAGTGGTTGGATGGTGATAAGGGTACAAGCAATCTAGTATAATATTCTTACAACCTATACCTTAAAATGAAGTCTAGAACATAATGGGAAGATCTAACAAGTAACAACCACTTCACACTTCACCAACTTTGACCCACTCTCTCCCTTTCTTTCCCTATCCTGAAACTAGCCTAAAGATATCCTCCCCTCTCCTCTTTGTTTTCTTCATCATCACCATAAATCACCTTTTCTTCTATTTTCTTGGAATTTCTTTTAAAATGAGGATGAAGATCATAGATTAGAAGCCTCTTTTATCATCTTTTCTTGGAGTTTTTATATGATCAAAGAAGCTTTCTCACCATCTTCATCAGCTAGTGGACTCTTTCTCAAGTTATTATCTTTATCATCACCTCTTTGCGGGTATAGCATCTAAACTCTTCCTTTTCTTCATATCTAACACACATACTAGTGATAATCTTGTAAACATATAAAACTATGAATGCATACTTGTATAGGACAAATATGACCAAAAACATGAAATCTAGATGAAAACATGAAAAAAAACACATACTAGAGATAAACTACATAAAACTAGTAAAATTAAAGGTTTTAAACATACATGAAACCCTAGGTTCTACAAAAAAATTAGATGTTCAGATTTTTATATTGTAAGCGCTAAAGAATTCTAAAAAAATGTGCATGAACTGCCCAAATCAGACAAGTATATATATTTTCCTAGGAAATAATCATTAAAAATGCCAAAACTAGAAAAATAAGGAAAATATACTTAGAATTTTCAGAAAAATCCCACAAAATCACAGAGGTTTTATAACTATAAATTAAGGTTCACGACCAAATTTCATAATTTTTTAAGTTGCCTAACTATGGTTTCTGAAAACCAAGCTTTAAAACCAAATAAAATATATAAACTATCGAAATGTTTTTATAAAATTCTGTCAAAAATTTAATAGTCTTGGGTTATTGTAAATACGTTCCATGGGAATTTCAGAATTTTTAAAACTGCTTTACTATTTGTCCTGAATTTTGATATTAAACAGTATATAAAATAAGAAAAAAATAGTTTTTATCTACAGAAAATCACCAAAATTTTAAAGTAAATATCTATGGGTGAAAAAAAATTAGAAAATAAATCTCATAATTTTTTTATCCGGTTTTCTATGATTGTATATTTTTTGATGTAAAACTACAAAAGTAACAAAATAACCTAAAATGAATACAACTCTTTAAATCGAAAACTATATTATAACCCAAATAAACAGAAAATGAACATAAGGGACTAATATGGTAATATTCAATCACTTGGTAAAATCATGAACAAAACCGCATACATTATACATACTAAAAACGGGTAAAACACCATCACCGACAAACGAAATATTGGATAACACCAAAACAGAAGTCATTAGACATACGGGTGTTAATTGAGTCGGATAAAGCGTAATTAGGATTATTCGGATCGTGTTGTTCGGATTTGAATTTTTGTCGGCTCTATCCGAAATCTGATCCGATCTGAAACTTGATTCGTATTATCCGATTTGAATATATCCGAATAAATTGTGTAAACCAAAAAATAATAATTTCGTATCCGAACAAACCGAATAAGCAGGGTTTATTCGGATTGAATTCGAATATTCGATCCGAATAAACACGATTATGCCAATCCGAAATCCACCTTGAACCGAATCGAAAATCATATTATCCGATCCGAATCTATCTGAACAATCCGAATCGGATTTTTTTTAGTTTTGGATACCATTCAGACTTTGGATTTTTTCGAGTTTCGATCATTTTAAACACCCCTAATTATACATATAAATAAATATGTAAGAACATGAACATTGAAAACTGATAACAAGGATCGGATTACCCGTGAACACGAACTTAAACGAGTGCAAGCTGTTATAGGACTCAGACCGCTGTGAACATCACTCCCCAGGATATTACTTACTCGTTGTAGGGATTGTTAGCCTCCTTAACAGTGAGCTCCATAACTCCCCTTTTACTGCTCTTCATATTTTTAAACTTAAGGAAACCAAAACTAAAATGATTTACTATTGCATTTCGGTATATGGTTAGATACATAAAGAAGGTAGTTTTACATGAGATTGACCCACTTTAACACACTAAAGTCCTCTATCATAGCAAACAACCAGTGAACTTATGGATTCAGCCGAATGGTAGATATTGATAATACTATTGGGTTGACACTTGACACCCCCTTCCACTTGCAGTAATCGTGCTACCCGAGCCCCCTATTTAGGGAATGTTGGATATTTATTAGAATATTCATTAACGCGGGTTTTGCATTTATTAGTCATTACCAACATGGGCACACAAAACTTTGTAACGATTTATTAGGCATTACCAGACTTGGTTGTGGTCTTATGTAATTTACTATTGTACTTGGATATGAATGAATGTATTGACAGAGCATTCCATTTTATTGAGGGTCAGTTGCGAGCTCACCAACTTTATGTTATCCATTCAAAACTTAACATTTTTCTAGTGAAACTTAAAAAGTGTTTGGCTAAGTCTCACGATCATGGATTGATAGACTATGTGATTACAGTTGATTGAGACGAGGAAACAAGCAATCAACTCAAGCATAGCATAAACTAATGATTGCAAAGCAAACAGATAAATAAGCATTCAGTCATAAGACATATACAATAACAATGATCTAATAAGCAGTAAACAACAATTGATTTGAATAAAAGTCAGTTAGATTGAATAAAATCAATGAGTACAAATTGCTTTTTGCTGTGGAAAGAAAATACAAGTGTGTATACAAACCTTGTTCCCAAATTCTATAAACCTCCTATAGATAGGCATCTAACTAACTGACTTACTAGTTGACTTAACTTATAAGCTCATAACGGGAAAGTTGTTTTGACAACACATCAGTTATATATGTCATAACTGATGTCATCACACTTTACATATCACACCCTAACCAGTGGCGGAAACACCGGCGTGACTTGATTGTTCATCACACGTACCACTAAGCGTCACAATATTTAATCATGCAAAATTTGTTTCATTCATTCAAAGCAAAATACATGGTTCATGTAACATAACATAAGTTCATAGAATAAATATAGAACATCAACCGTACTCTATAAATTCAATTACTAAATCTAAGTCCATGAATCCTAGATTGTCATCCAAGCAACAACTTAACATGTTACACATGTAAAATAGAATTTTCAACTAAATAAATAGTTGGTGAGTCTTTCACGTTATATATATATATATATATATGTTGAAAATAAAACATGCGATTCAATGTTTAATTGATTAATGATAAAAAAGATAAGTAAACAATAGTATTCATTCAACTACTATAGATAATTAAATCTCTTTAAGTTCAATGGTATAATAACAATATAGTCTTCATTAAACTATTAGAGATAATTAAATCTTCTAAGTTTAATATATGAATTAGAATACAAGATCAAATAACACATAACACGTTCACCTAATATAGCGTATAACCTATCTCAACCCATACTCTTATATGCTATTACCTATCCCGACCCATCTAAACCTTTTTTCTTATATGTTGTTACCCATCCTGACCCATTAAAAATACTAACCAACCCATATTAATCCATTCATTTAGAATTTGAAGTCCAAGTCAACCTATCACAATATAAATGGGTTGTGACTACCAAGGCTAGCTGAAACTCAACTTATAGACATCTTCATAAACAGAAAAGCATCAATCTTATAAAATTCAGAAATCACATGCATGGTATAGTCGTTAGAGCATGACCTCTCTTTTGATTTGAACATTAAAGTACCATCAAAGAATTCAACTTCAGTTTCTAAAATTTAAATCAACTTTAATGTCCAAATCAAATCTGAATTAATGATTTTTTAAATGATTCAACTCAAATACTTAAATTTAATTATTATATATTATATATTCTATAAATATATATATTTAGTGTTTATTTGATACCTACTATCATTGAAAGACCAAGAAACAGTTGGAAGAAAGATATGCACAACATAAATATCTTTAATTACTTGTGTCAAATAGATTAACCAAATAAGATCAAGATGTGTTCTTAAAATTTACAAGGGAAGGCCACCTTATGCCAGCCATCTCAAAAGACATGACAGAAGATACAAATAGAAAAAAGAAGAAAAAAAAAATGGAAAAAAGAGGCTATACTCGTTTATTGTACAAACATCTGTTACATAAAATAGCTCAGAGTCTTTTTCCTTCTAGAACCTCCCTTTCCATACAAGTCATTCCATTGCACAAGCTCTTTCATGTTTACAGACTCAGATGACACACTTGCACAAACCTATTAACATTTTTATTAATTTTAATAACGGATAGGAGAAATATTTTTCTATATCTTCTAGATAAAAGATGATGTTTCGGGTCAACCAAACCTCTTTTGACCCAAACCAAATAAATCATTAAAGGTACACATTCTTTCCTTTGTCTTATTATATATCTCATCTAAGATATATGACTAGAGGTGGCAATTAATCTTTTTACATAAAAAAAAGGTTAATTTGGGTTGGGTTGGGTGAATCTCTAACAAGCAATTGTACACGTCACAAGTTGTGGCAACGTCGAAACTAGAATAGCTTGAATTTACATAGTTGAATGGAAACGTACAACATTTGACAGGACTCGTATCCAAACAAAATTTACGTTGACAAGTAGACAAGCTGAAAACATACATAAAAGAAGCACAAAACTTATATATTTGAGCCGATCCGGAAAACATTAAACGTGGACCAACTCAAATGTATATCGACATGCAAATAAAAATTGTCACATTGCAACGGAACTAAAATAACGATAAATGAATTATAAAAGGTATTTTAATTATATAAAATTAAAAAAAACACTTTTGAAACTTGAGGGGGGTAAGTGAAATTTAAAAAGTTGAGTGAAAATGTGAAATACTCAATAATAAGCAAATAAAATCTAAAACCTGAGGTGGTTAAGTTGACATTTGCAAAGGTTGAGGGGTGCAATTGAGAGTGAGGAAACCCCACCAACATTGCTAAATGTGGGAAAGTAATTGGGTAAAATAGATGAAGCTAAAAAGTTATAACCAAAAACACATACAGACGTACCAAGTAAGTACCACCTATAAAAAACCTATTGATAGGGTTGAGAGAGGTGAGTGAGGTGAGGGCAAATCTATATCCATAATAAGCGGAGGGGGAAAGACGGGGGATTAAAAGCAAGGGATAGAGTTTTTACCAAAAACAATACAGATTAAATGGAAGACACAGGTCAAACAGGTTAATAGCATAAGGATCAAGCTAGACGTACCCACATTTGTACTTGTCATACCCCTCCCTCCTAATATCTCATTGTTAACATTTTTTTAGGCATTTTGTTTTAGTGTTTTTTGGTTAAAAAAATGTTTACAAAATATTCATAAAATATGGGAAAAAGACGTTCTATAAAACCTAAGAAAACTATGCTTTTATTAGAAAAAACATTTAAAAAGCAAATCTTTTTTTGAAGGAACATTTATACAAATAATCATAATAAGAAACAAAAAAATATGCAAAAACAAAAAAGTTTAGATTGTAAAAATATGAAACTCAAGGGAGAGGTAAAACAAGTAAAAATGAGTTAGGAGGGGTACGTTAGCGTTAGCACAACTCGTAGCATAATTGCACTAATATAATTTCTAATCATATATAACATAAATTATTACAAATATAGCAAAAAACTAATTATTATTCGTAAATTAACAAAAATAAAAATAAAAAGAGTTTCATGGTCAGCCAGCCCACTCAGACCCGACCTTAACTTGTACTAAAAGTTTAGCCATTGGATCGGTAACCCAATATACTAAATATTCATACATGCAACTTTCTTAAAATATGTGTGCCCAGTGTTCTTAACCTGTTCATGAGCAGACTTAAAGTCATCCAAGTTTAAAGGCCGAATATCAGAACTTTCACTTAAAGCCGGAGCAGGTTTACCGTCTGCTATGGCCACAGCACGCTCCTGCCATTAAACACAGAAAGCTTTGAAATAAAATAAAAAAAAACACACACAAACACTCGATGATTGCATCTCATTGTAGAATTTGTACTTCCACCGGCCATCCCACAACTATTGCAATCAAATTTAACAAAATTTTACAGTTTTATTCATCAGTTCGTTTTTGCTGTTGCATACTCAAGAGCAACATTTGAGGTAAATTTTGAAGGGTTATAGGTCAAGTTAGGTAATTTATATACGCGTTCGGTTGACCCTACATGCTTTTGTCAAGTAAGATTACATACGCATGGTATTTCAATTAAAATATCTTTCGAGTATAAAGATCCAGAATTTGGAAGGTTCATGCAATAAAAATTACATTCAACCCGTTACCAGGAAACAAAAACGGGTCAAAGCAGATAACGGAGGCAATTCAATATGGTATTCAGAAGCCCACTTGGTCAAACTGACTCAAACTTCATCTGGGCAGGAACGAAGTGGGTTTGGAATTTGGTCAAACCGACTCAAACTTCCAAACTGCCGAATCTATTACTAGCAAACTTTTTTTCATTTGAGTTGAAGTTTTTATGTTTGTTTCGTTGTGATCAGAGACCAAGCTCCTCTCGAATCGGGCCACAATTGTTGTTTCAATTCAATCAAACAGCTTGCTTAATCGTTAGATCTATCAGCTTTTCTAGAAATTTACTCGTCAGAGATGCAACACAGCCCGAACCGACCATTCATAATAAAATGGCATGCAATGCATACCTTTTTTTCCTTCTCTAGGATCTCTCTAATTGGACGATGTGCAGCAGTTACACATAAATTCTGCAAGATCGATCCATAAAACCACTTACCATTATTCAGAATTCCAAAAACAAAAATAGGTAGAAAAAAAATAAACCTTAAGATCGCTTCCAGAATATCCCTCAGTCATGTTTGCTACTGCATCCAAGTCTATATCCGGAGCCAAATCCTCTTTTGCTAGAATAACCTTTAATATCTTTGCTCTATTAGGAGCATCTGGTAATTACACCATCAATCTTTAAAAGAAAAAAATAATAAGACTCGTGTGCATACAAATGGGTCAAATCTGTAAAACTAAACTCAAAAGGTTAGATTACGAAAGAAACAATATAATTTGTGTAATCAACTAATCATGTAGACATTAAAAATAACTCAAACAAAAAAAGTGTTTCAGCACCGGAGCCACCTGCCAATATGGAATTTGGAGCATAGTTACCTGCAGGCCTCATCAAGATCAAACGGTCTATTTGTAGCTGCAAGAACAAGGACTGGTTCTGTATCTTTTGTGCATGCGAAGACCATCCCAATTCACCATAAATTCATTTTTCATCTTACGCATGGCTTCATGTTCTCCCTCCTCCCCAACATGCTATCCACCTTGGAATATAGATTAAAGTATGCTTTAGCAATTAGTTTATTCAATGTAATATTAATATAAATAAAATTAAATTAATAATCATACTTCATCCACGAAGACAACACTGGGAGAAATCTTGCTAGCCAGTGTAAACACAGCTTTAACATATTTCTCACCCTCACCAAACCACTGAGAGACAACAGAAAATTAAAATGTGTCGTTGAAAATGTAACTTATAAAAGGATGGCAGACCATTTGAAACAGGTCCTTTTGTAGCACAGGTCAAATAGTCCTCGGTATTAGGAACATATATTAAGAGGGGTTGTAATCGAACCGCGCTTGAGCTCGTTAAGGCTTGAGCCTAGCTCCTTTTAACTAAAGAGAGCTTGGGCTCGAGCTTAAGCCCAGCTCGTTTAGAGCAATTCTCTAAAGCTCGGGTTATAGAAAAATTTTCACACTCGAGCTCAACTAGCCTTGTTTATCATTTAGTTTATTTATTTTTATTAATAGCTTTATATATATTTGTAATAACACTTTTCATATATAACATAATACACATGATGGGATGCGGTAATTACAGAACCAAAAATGAGTTGAGCACTACAAGAACCGCATAATACACTTGTACATAGTGCTTAAAACAGCGGAAGAGAGAAAGTAGGGCGCTTATTTAACTGCCATATGTATAACATGTAAGTCAATATGTACAAATGTATTATACAGTTCTTGCAGCTCTCAACATATTTTTGGTTCTGTAATGAAAGTTTCCCTACACATGATTTGCTTATTTTTATCATAATTTTATACAATAAAATAATTATTAATATAAAATTATAAATATATACTTATTAGATTCTATAAAAATAAATAAATAAAAGGCTAATGAGTTTGCTCGAGCTCGGCCTAGGTTTATTTACAACCCTATTTTTAGCTAAAGCCTAAAAGAATTGTTTTGGATCGTTTGATCAAGTCTGGGAGACAACCCATCAGCATTCACATCCCATTCTCTATCTCCATCTTCATAATTTAAAGAAATATCTTATATACAAATTTTGTTTAACCCTCCACATCACATTCTCTATCTCAATCTTACAAACACTTATTTTATTATTATTGTCTCTCTTATACATTCACATAACATGTTATGAAGATTCACTAAATATAGAGAATATCTATCCAAAAACTCTAAATTTTAGAAATGGAGATTGTAATATAGAATGAGATGTAGACACCTCAAAATCCCTAAATTATGGAGATAGAGTAAGAATAAAGAATAGGATGTGAATGCTCTAAATGGGAACCTTCATTAGCGGGCAGTTGTAAAGATGACCTTTGATGTGATGCTTGACATGGATATATTTATAAAGTTAGCACCAGCTTCAGTAGCCACAGCCTTAGCCAGCATAGTCTTTCCAGTTCCAGGAGGCTCAAACAAAAGAATGCCCTTGCATGGCTGTAACATCAGGTCTCCAATTCAAGTCATGTTAACTGATACTAGATGATGTAATCACAAAATTCAAAAAAAGTCAACACCTTTGTTAATTGGCCTTTGCAAAAAAGTTCAGGTCTCTGTAAAGGGAGCATAACTAACTCCTTTAATGTATCCTTGACCTTTCCAGTGCTCCAATATCATCAAATGTTACTCCAATGTCACTAGGAGGAATGACATCAGCCAGCAGTCTTTTCTCAAAATCATTATCAGTCACAACATCCTATACTTTAATTAGATCAGCAAAAGTTGGTACGATTTCATAATATCATTTTGGTATGAAATGGTTTCAACAATCAACAAAACAAAAATCACCTTGACAGACTTCTTCAAGCTCTTGGATTCATTTTGAATCGCATGGAGGATTTTGATTCCGTACTGTATACTGCCAAGTGGCAATGTTAACAAGTCCATAATTACATGTTTGATACTCATACTCCACAACCAAAAATAAAATATAAAGATTTTTAAATACCTCTCATTTGAAAGAACAAGTTTTGCATCTGGATCGGCTTGAGCATGTTGCATTAAATGATGGCTTAAAGCCCATCTGACGACTTTCTCAGTGCCTGCAATTAGCCAAAACATTTAACCTGTTTGCATGATACCTTCTTTTATGATGATCATTTGAAAGATATAGAAAAACATCTTACATGTAATACGTGGAGAGAATTGCCTTATAAACCTTATTATTTGCAAATTTACCCATCCAAATTAAGATTGCATATATCCCTTTCAAATCTTACTTAATCGCATATTTACCCAATCCAAAACAAAAATTGCATGTATCCCCTTTCAAATCTTACAGTATTGCATATTTACCCAAACTAAAACAAAAAATTTCATATATATTCACCCTGGGTATAGTTATTCTAAGTATGGAGCTTATTCTAGAAAATGTAAGAGAGATATTAAAAAGCTCATAAACCGGCTTTAAACGAACTCCAATTGACTCATTTCAGCGGCGTTGGAACCGGCTAGTCAAATTTTAAACATAAACCTTAAAGCTAAACCCTAAAAAATATACGAGTACGAAGACACACTGAGCTCAAAAAGTAAATACTAAAGCTTCAAAGTTCAATATTAATTGTAAAACCCCTAAAGCTAAATCCTAAAGCTAAACGCTAAAAGCTACACTCTAAATTCTAAACCATAAAACCTAAATTCTAAAGTTAAACCCTAAATTATAAACCTTGAAGCTAAACCATAAAGCTAAACCCTAAAACTAACGCCTAAAAGGTAAATCTTAAAAGCTAAACTCTAAAAGCAAAACCCAAAAGCTAAAGCCTAAAAGCTAAGATCATAGAGTTCGACGAGACGGTTCCAACGCCGCTGAAATGAGTACAATCGGAGTGCGTATAAGGCAGTTTTGAATTTAATTAAAATCCTTCTCACAATAAGCCCCCTATCCACTTGAACCATTTCCTATTCCCCCTTAACGAAAAAAATCAAATGTACTAATTTTAAGTTTACTTACTAAAAATAACTTATAGAATGACTATTGCCGTTACTTATATGTAATTTTTTAATTTCTAAATTTTCATACCTGCTCATTTTAACTTGGTTCTTTTTTCTTTTCGCCACTTTTAAGGTTTTTTAGTTTTCTAATTCCTTTATTATTCACTAATTAGTTTTTTGTGTTTTTATTAAGTGGATAGAACATAGACAAAATAAAACATAACGAAAAAACGCAAAAATTAAAGACTTTATAGAAAAGCAAAAAGGATAAAAAATTCAACAGCGAAATAAAAAAAATAGAATGCCAAAAACATATAAAAAGAACCAAAGAAAGTAGTTAACAAAGAATAAATATTAAAAGTTGAGAAATTATACAGCTTTAGTAAAAATAAGGGGAAATTTAGTTTTAATAAAATATATCAAATCAAATGAGGTAAATTTGAAACTTTTTTCAGCAAGGCAAAGGGATGTATGCATTTAGTTTTGGGTTGGGTAATCATGAGATAGAAAAAAAAACTCAACATACCTTCAAGTGTAAGCAACTGATCCTTGATGCACAATGTCTCTAGTCCGTCACATTTTAATCCAGCCAATTAAGAACCTGCATAGTAATTTCCAAATTAGTTAGCATTAAATTTCAGAAAAAAAAAATTTATAGTTTTATATCTTTTCTAATGCATCCGATAAAGTTGCACCAACTGCCTTATGGTAGGTCCCACATAGTTAGAACATTTGCTTGTATAAAAGTTCTAGAGTTGAGGTACAACGTTTTCCAAGGTGAAGCATGACATGTGGGTCTATGTACAACAATGTTTAACGTGCCAACAACAGAAGTACCAGACCTTATCTCCCGTGGGGCTGTTACAACCATTACCCATCTCAGGTCGTTCCGATACCATTCTGGTTGTGGTTGACCAACTTAGCAAATACACACACTTCATCTGTCTATCACACCCCTTCACTGCAGAAAGGGTAGCATCAGTTTTTCGCAAAGAGGTTGTTCGATTACATGGTTTTCCACACTCAATTGTACCCGATCGGGGCGTCATTTTTCTCAGTAACTACGGATAGCCAAACAAAAGTTATTAATCGTTGTTTAAAGGCTTACTTACGGTGTTTCGTGCATAGGCAACCCGTATCACCAAAAAACTCATAGCCAAACGAAGGTTAGAGAAAAAAAAATTTTAGTTTTATATCTTTTCTAATGCATCCGATAAAGTTGCACCAACTGCCTTATGGTAGGTCCCACATAGTTAGAACAT
>WOUH02000041.1:8167626-8182087 GCA_009936405.2 Stevia rebaudiana | reverse complement strand
TCTGTTTCTTATGGTAATAATCGTCCGCCACAGGGGAGACGCGATCCTCCCAACGAACGGGGTTGTCAATCCTGATAATACTATCGATATTACCACTCGGCCCATACCGTGGGTTAACCGGTTGTGTTTCTCATAGTTGGGGACTTATGTCTGCTAGTTTCTAAGTAATCCTTTTGTATAACTACATTCTACATACATACATTCATATAATGACAGGAAAACAGTTGTTCAATTTGTTCAGTGATTTCCCTGAGTTAAAAACAAGTAAACAGTTAAAGGGGGAGTTACGAACTCACAGTTAAGGAGATACATAGTTTCCACAGCAAATGTAAGAAATTCTCGAGTTGGTGAGATCACAGTGCTCCGAACCCTACAACGGTTTGGATTCGTTTAAGTTCGCGTTCTTGACTAATTAAGTTCTCACAATTAAGTTTATTAGGCTCTGTTAATATACATATGTTTATGTGTATAATGGCTCACACTTAGATGTGAGTCACAATTTGCTTGTCGGTTGCGCGTTTTACCGCTTGTCGGGTCGGTACCGGCACGCAGTTTGATCCCGATTCCACCGAATGTTAGTTTACATCAAATTATTCCTTAAATGTGTTTTTCTATTGTTTGAGATGTCATTTGATTCCCTTAGATGTGTTAAGTCTATTTTGTTTGCAACTTTTGTATTTTTAAATTATTATTTATTAATCACAAAAATACAAACTATACTTACTTAACTCCAAAATGTATGAAATTTATTTCCTAAGTGTTTTCCATCAAATTTGGGTTACTGTGTAAGTTTGGTGAGTTTTCTCAAAGTGTAGCTATTTTTCCATTAAATTCATACTATTATTTTAATAAGAAAAAATAGTAAAATAACTCATAATAGTCTAAAATTTTTATCCCAAGTCTTTTTCATTGTCTAAAATTTACTGTTAAATTTTGGTAAATTATCTCAAAGCAAAAGTAGTTTTCCCATTAAATAGCTATTATTTATTATTATTTACTATTATTTTAATATGAGAAAATAGATAAAATACTTAAACACTTCAGAAAAATCTGAAATTTTTAGGATAGCTTAGCTTTATCATTCTAAGGTTATTGTAATTTTCTTGGACTTCAATAAAATCATTTTCCCAAATTTTCCATTTTTGATCTATTAAACGGTGCATTTTTGGAAAACATAGTTATACTTATCCAAAAATTATGAAATTTTAACAAAATGTTCTTATACATATCCTAATACTTATGGAATATTTTAGGAATTTTTGGAGTAGTTTAGATGGCCGTCGGTTGTATAACCGGTTTTTAATAGTTTCTAGTAATTAATTTCTAGTAAAAATTCCACACGTCCAAATGTTATGAAAATCTCCAGTCCTTCCAATTTTCATACTAGTTATAACATATAAACATTTAGGGTTCTAACTCGGTGTCTAAGTATGTTAACCAAAAGTGTCCATTTTACCATTTATATGTACGAAACAACCTATACAAAAATATCTACAAGTCCAAATGAGTTCAAATTTTGCAGTATTTCTAGTTTATATATTACTCATAACATACTAAAATTTCGTTGTCAAACTCCAAGCCTAATTATGTTTTTTCATTTTTACATATTTAACACTTTAACTTGTAAAAGTTTACTAGTTTTTGTGATTTTTAACTAGCTTATTAATTTCTAAACATTTTTCGTGTCCCAACACATGTATATTCACTGGTTTCTTGCTCGTTTTTCGGTTCATAACATCTTTTTTCATGGTTTTGTTTACAAGTTATAGGGAAATGGTAGATTTTATATTTTAACAAGTTTTAAGTGTTTAATGTTGGTTTTCTTTGAACTCATAACATAACAAGTAAGTTTTTATGAAGGAAATGAGGGTGTAGAAAATACACCCACTCCAAGCTAGTTGAAGAGTTAGAAGAAGATTATGAGGAGGGTTGAACACCAATCATTCACACTTGAATTCTTCAAGTAAACTTCTAACTTTCAAGCTCCAAAGCTCCAATTAGTGGGTATTCTTCAAGGAAAACTCAAGAAAAAGAAGCTCCATGTTTGTTTGCTATGATTAAGAGAAGATTTAAGGTTGTAGGTGATGAAGATTGATGAAGAAAATTCAAGGGGGAGAGGGGTGGGAAGTCTCGGCCGAAAGGGGAGAGAAGAGAGGGATAAAAGGTGAGGTGGTGAGGTGAAGTGTGGTGAGTGATGTTGTCTTGGACCATACTTAAGGTAGATTGGTCAAGATTGGAAGTATGGTGCTTGATTTTTAAATTAGATATTGTGTACTTTTTGGAAGATCTTCTAGTAACTAAGAGTTACTTGTCTTGGTTGAGTTTTTACTCCTCTAGTTTGTGTGTACACATACATTATGTATATAGTCATGTTATGATGTATTTGTTACTAGTATAGGTGTCATGAAGTGGTGTATTGTGACTTTTAATGTGTTACATGTAAGTAATATGTTACATGTGATTGATTTGTTTTGTGTAAGGTGTTATTGGTTCATAGCTTCTTCCATTCATATATTTATTTATATGTGTTTGATTTATAGATCGTTTAATTGGTAATATTCCTTCTTCGTGTTCCGGGTTTTTGTTTCTATCTCGTACGGATATCCGACGTCAAGCGTCATGGATTTTAATTATCCGTTAAAATATTAGTTAGTGAGTCCGGGTAATAGGTGCACCAAGATTATCACGTCTTGTTTTCTGGCACCGAGTCCATTCACTAAGTGGGAGTTTGCACATCATATCACAGTTTATTAGGCGAGTTCTACTTATATATTTAAATACATAAGTATTCAGGAATATAGTTCACGTATACAAGTTGACTCGTATAAATGTACGTATAAAATAAGTCAAAGGCGGACCTGAAAGTTGACGGTTGTCACACAAACTCGTCCTCAAATGGGGTGTTACCCAAATCAACGTTTAATCTAAAAAAAAATAGTTTATTTGTTATTTGTGAGATCCAAAAATTATAAAATTGATTGAAGGAGTAAAAGATGAGGTAATTATAGAACACACAAAAGTAATTAAATAAAACTAAAATCCCTAAATTAAAAGGCCAAAGCACAAGAACAAACACAAATTTGCAGTGTGTGAAAGTGTAACATATTATACATATATGTTAAGAAATGTCCAATATGTAACATATGTTACATAATCAAACTTGTTTACATATGTAACAAAAATATATAGGTTTAGCTTAAACAAAGCACCAATTTGCAACATCATGGAAATGGGTACCTGATTAAAACGCACAATTGTTAAACAAAGCACCAACTTGCACCACGAACATTTACATCACTGTTAAATTAATAATAGCATCGAAAAAACTAAAAAAATCACGATTGTTAAAAGAAACTGACATAATTTCAATACTAATAGAAAATGAACATTAAAAAATATATATCAATGATGACATTTATCTTTTTATAGGCAAATTAATTACAATTCAAAAAATTAAAATATCTATCTGAACAAACCATCTGTCCTTTACATACCTACCATCGAAAAAAAAAGCCCACAGTTGAAGATGCCATGGTAGCACAAAATAAAACCCAATAGCATACTCAAAAGAATCGCCTGAGGTATATTCCGATCAGCAAAACAGGCTCACGAAATCTTCCGGCAACCTCACCAAGCTTTGTTTGGTTCTAAACTCCGACGACCTTTCGACATACTCCGGTGACGTAGGTCGGGAAGGCACTGGGCGTCGCCGGTGTTAGCTCCGGACAGCTAGGTCCGGACAGCCCATCTTTTTTTTGTTCGTCTTCCCCCTAGCGATGGTGTTACATGTCAATTTCTGGTTTCTTGATATCCGCTACCAATCTGAACCAACACCTCTACCGATCTGAACCAACACTTCTACCGATCTGAACCAATACCTCTACCGATCCGCCGGTGGGCTGCCGGGAAGAAGCATGCTGCTCGTTCTCGCGATCGGAGATCGTTGATACTCGGATGAACCTGAAGATTATATATGTTCTTGCCCCAATTCTTGTGTGTTTT
Organism: Stevia rebaudiana; assembly: GCA_009936405.2. Taxonomy (NCBI): domain Eukaryota; kingdom Viridiplantae; phylum Streptophyta; class Magnoliopsida; order Asterales; family Asteraceae; genus Stevia; species Stevia rebaudiana. Next base: position 8,178,085 of record WOUH02000041.1, on the reverse strand, counting down.
TAACTAGAATAATGATTGAAAAGACAAGCGACAGAGACATAAGATAGAGAAAAAGATGTGTGTCAGGTAAAAAAAGAGGAACAAAAAAGAGACGAAATTGCCCTTGTGGCTTTTAATGACTTAGATGATGTGGAGCAACGTGGACCAAGTGTTGGGTTTTCACAACTGGGACGAGTTTTCATTATATATTTAACATATATATATATATATATATGCTTGTATTTAAATTAAAATAATATTAAATTTAAATACACCTCACGAATTTAGACGGAATGTCACACAAGTATCAATACACATAGCATTTTGCTAGTCAACGTTTCTAAGTAGCATTACAAGAACGACGTAATCTATGATTTGATAATCCTGCTATTTTATGGTCAGGTGCTCTCTCTGTCGGCCTGCTTAGTGGCAGAGCCACCTTCATTGGGGTCAGTGTGGATGTCAACACATCTGGTGAGTATAAAACTTCTTGTAAGGATCATTTGGATGTTCCATTTAACCAATGGTATCAGAGCTAAGTTATTCTTTCTCATTTCGGGAAAAGAGAGAGAGCAAACGATCAATTATTTTTTAACTTAGGTTAGGTATCAGTTTAGTACATGGCTATAAGAATATAAGATATATATACACAAAATTAATAAATAAAATATCAACGAAATTACATATTACATTAACTAATTAACAAACTAAATTATAGTTATGATACACAAATTTATAAATAATTCATAAATCACAAAATATCTCTCAGCATGTATGCGATTTTATTTGAGACTTTGTCATCTGCGTCTAATAATATTAGTTTTATTGTCTTTACTATTTTTAAACTTAAAAAAAATTATTTTAAAATTGATGACTTGTCAATTGGTACTTTGGAAATAGAACAAAACATATAAAAATAAATAAAAATAAGTATAAACATGTTTAAAAGAAATAATAGCAAACTAAATTAATTTAAAATGTACCTACTCATCCATTATAACCATCTCAATATACTTTATTTCCTTTCGGTTTTTGATATTCGGTTGCCTCCAAAATATAATTATTCTAAACTTTCCGTCAGGCGTACAACCAGCACAAGGGCGAAAGTCAAGGGAAGGATGGTGGTGTTGTGGGCAGTTTGTAACATCCGTGAAATTTCCGACCAACAATTCCGGCAATGTAAACTATACTTAAATAAATTTGTCATTGTTTGCATTGATGACATACTTGGACTGCCTTCTGGATTGCTTTTTTCTTCAATACTTGAATCGTTTTTCAAACATAGTTTAACCATTTAATTAAGTTTCCTAAATGTTTGATTTGATATATCCAAGCCTTGAAAGACTTTTGCGCATGTGAAACCTCCACTTTTGTATTTTGGAAAACAACTTAGATTCTTTCTTCTTTGGTTTGGACTTAAGCTATGTTAAGCAAAATTAATTTTCCATATGAAGATCTAATGTCCCATATTCCCAAAGTAGCATTATTCTTTCAAGACCATTCAAACTGAATTTCCACCTTTTTAAGTTAATTTGAAAACCATGTAAAACAAGTCTTGCTATTATGTTGCATTTTGTTACTTCAACTTTGTTAATGTGTTGTATTGTTATTCTCATTGATTCCAAACATTCATGTAAGCTTGATCATCGTATCCTCTAATCTTGATTTCTTGCATTCATGATTAATTGAATTGGAAGTACTAAAGATAATAATCAAGTGCATTAAGCCATGTATGTGACATACATTCGTATTTGATAAACTAATATCATTTCATGTCATTCATAATTAGTAATTATCAAAACCAAGGAAATTAATTAAAGTTTAAACCACTGCAATCCCAATTCACTCATTCTTGCATACCATTGTTGTTTTGTGTCATTTTCATACGAATGACTGTTAAATTGTTACAAAAGCAAGTATGAAGTTTAAATAAAAAAACACCCAAAATTATATTGTTATGACTATGTTACTATATTTCTAATTTATTTAACGTCTTTGAGCATTGAATACATCTTCCGATGAATCTTCATTTGACAAAGTTTGTTTGTTCAAGACTATTATCAAGAGAAACAGTTTGTTCAAAAGATCTTTTAACTTGCGATGTTTCCTCATATATGACACATCATTTACAACAGACCCCAAGATAATACTCTTTCGTAATCATGTTCAATAAAAAGTATAAAGCAATATGTAGACATTTTTGGTGACCTAGTGCTTCTACAGGCATAGTGATCAAAATCTTTGGATGGCATCAAAGAGGATCTAAAATGAGCTGAATGGCTTGCAAAAGGACCCTCCTGCTTTTTGCAGAGATTGTATCTTTCTTGATGTTTTCCTATATTTTGTCGTGACCTTTTTTTTTGTTTTTAACCCGGATAAAGCAAATAGATGATGATCAAGGTTCCACTTTAACAATAACAAATTGAATTGGCACTCAATGTACTCTGATAACAATTTTTTTTAAAAAAAAACAAGAAACAATTCTTCTTGATTTCACACTCAAACTTTTGTTAATTGTTTTTATAGATTTGTGTATTTGTCATAAATTTTGTGATGATAAGGGCTTGGGAAAATGAAAGAAACAAATTTTTGGGATTGCTGATATCAACAATGTTGGAAGCATTTAAATTTTATTTTTTTTTTAATTTTGATAAGTTTTTAAATGGTCAAAATTAATGATCAAATCATGTTGACTGTTACTTTGCCTTATATTGCATGTGATAAAAAATCTATTATGAAACAGATTATCTTAAAATATGCAAGAACTCAGTTTGATGGTTGTAAAACACTTGAAATAGATCACGTATAACCATTTTTGGTTATTTATTTTAACAAATACGTGACAGTTGAAAAAGAGGATTCATCAGTCTCAAAGAAGAAACACGCGTCAGACTAATTAAAAGAAAAAGAGTGACCAAGGGTGACTCGAACCCGTGCCAAGAAGGAAGAACACAGTTCAAACCTTTAGTCTATCAACAAGTTCTTGTCATAGTTTATTTTCAGGTACTTGATGATTAAGAGGTTACTTTAATAGGAATTAGGAAACATGGTTGTATGTTACACAAGAAAAAAACCGGCTGCTCTAGGATAGAAGACATTTTACGATTGAACATTTACCATTTCATACACGCACCGCTGGGAAACCCACTAGTTTAATTTATAGGTAAACAAAAAGGAAGTTTTGACTAGTCAACTCGATTCGTCATTTGTACCAACAGACCAAACAAGCTCCAAATAAACATAAGTTGGTAAAAAGAAAACACCCCTCAAAAAGAATTAAGATTTTGTTTTCATTTTAACTACTTTCCACTTTCTTTACAAGTAGATCCACAAACTGGACAATGACCAAATTACAAAATTACCCCTCCAACCAACTTCATTTTGGCCCATTTCATTTTCTTAAAAATTTCCATTAACGCATGAAGACTAATTCAAATTACCGGATCTTCTTAAGAAGGCTAATACGCCTAATCCAGCTACTAATGCAGCTCCCGCTGCAGCTGCACTATATGCAGAAGCCCATGCATCGGCTTGACCAGTCTCAAAACCCCCGGTTGATGATTGTGACCGCTTTTGATTATTACTTGTCCCAGAATGATCTAAATGCAACTTTAATCCCTGTTATATTCAGCACCAAGATCACATTCTAAACATTTTACTTTTTATGATGAACAAAATAATAACGTAATTTGTTTATCCTTGGATCTTTATTCTTTTGTAATTTCTTTATTCTTTTGGTTCATTCGAGTTGTTCATGATTATAGAGACAAGATTAATTTTTAATTCATTTTTGTTGTTTATGTTTATGAAAGATACTTATATACAACTTGTTTCAATGCAGAGAGAATATAGAATTAGGTGTTTATGAAAGAATTTGAAATCAAGAAGTTAGGGTGTTTTTGTTTGCAGGCTTTATAAATAAAATGAAAAAGATTACAATAAATGAAAACTAATGTTGTACACCATGTCTGTTGGGGTGTTTTTATTTGCAGGCTTTATAAATAAAGAAATTGTATACTGTTTTTTTTATGACTGATATTTTCTTACTCTTGTGTTGTGTTATTATTTAACTAACATAACACAAGTATCATGTTGTAATTCTCGCCACCGCCGCATCACATGTCTTATATTTGAAGAAATGAATTAAAAAAATTCCAATTCTATTAATCCCCATCAACCCCTACTCGATATCTCAGAACCCGACTAGCGCCTAACAATTTTTACAAAGGGTTTAAATAAGAATAAATTGATAAAACGGAAATAGATCAAATGCTGTAATTATACTGATTCAATATCATCCAAAATTATTTAATCTTTATTGTTGCAATAATACTGATTTTGTAATCATATCTAACACAAAAATAATAATAATATTAATTATGAGTCAGGGGTCTCTCTAAAGCAGCATCTTTATCTCTCCGTGATAAGGGTAAGATCTGCCTTTGTCCCACCCTCCGACCCTACTATTATAGTGGGATTTCAATAGGTAGGTTGGTTTGTTTGTATCTGACACATTATTTTTTTATAAAGACATTTGAATAAAAAGTGTTTTGTGTATGGAGTACACCACACATGTAAATATTAATTAGATTTAAGGGGGGGTGACCAAACATACCTTCCAACCAGCTAATCGTGCATGTTGCACTGCTGCAGTAAGATCGTTGTCAGATGAAATGACGACCTTGTCCTGGTCTTCGTCTTCATACTAAGATACAATATAATTGGTAACCATTGTCATGCAAGTGAGAAATTATGCAGAATATTTGACAACAATACATAAATGTGGCCAGAAATAAATGTACCAAAATTTGTGGGAGGTTGTTGCGGTCGATTTCACCCCCTAATCTTTGAAGTATTGCAGTTCTAAGATCTGTTAAACTTCGAGAATCTGGCAGGAAAAAAAAATAACACACAAAGTACTTATAGGTCAACCAAACCCAACTCACAGAAAAAATAAATATTACTACTGTGGTGAAATTCGTTGTGCTATCATAACTAAATAAGATAAAAAAAAGTACACAAAATATTTATAGGTCAACCAAACCCAACTCACGTCTCAAACCATATTTGAAAAATGTAATTTTTTGATATCTCGCCTAATCTTCCCGTCCTACCCATCTAAAATAAACCTAAACACCTCTCAAGATGCAAAAAAATAATAATAATAATAATAATAATAAAAATAAGATGCAAACATGCAACAAAAATAATGAATAATGTCAGAATTAGATGAGAATGGATAGACAAATATATTAAAAAGTAGATAAATGCATACCACAGATAAATCTATGCATCCGACCCCTCTTATCCTGGATTTTGAAAGCAAACGAATTAGGATGATTGGTTGAAGGATAAGCAAGAGATTTTCCAGCTTCTCCACTTTCAGAAACTAATTTCAAGGAACTCTCACTGCGGTTCACAAGCTCTATTTAGGAAAACCAAGAAACAAAAAGAAAAAAAAAATGTTTTTGTTTTAAAGGTGTGGGGCGTAACCTTCTAGTTTCATCGTCATCGTCTACAGGAGCTAATGCCATTGCAGAGTCCCAAAACTTCTGCATCATTGAACTTCCTCCTTCGTTACTAGCACCTGTAGCATTTCCCACCTAATTTGCAAAAAAATGTCAAAATGATATTTCTTGCATCGCCAAAAAATTGCAAAAAAAAAAAAGATAAAAAATGTCCTATTCTTAGAAATTCGGTTATAAGTGGAAAATGAATGGGTTGGGTGGTTTGGCCAAAAGGTTCATGTCAGAACGGTCATCTCTAGTTGGGGATGTATCAAGCCGAGATAGGTTGGGTTGGGTTGGGTTGACCCATTTGACTGTTTGAGCAATTACACAACCCAAATGGACCTATTCATAAATAAATGGGTCACAATGCCATATGTGTGTGTATGTGTTGAGATACAGAATATTACACTGTATGTATGATGCAAGATCTAAGATCATAAAGTAAAAAATGGAATTTCATAATATGTAATATTTCCTATATTATTCTTGCGTAAGTAGATTCGTTACTGTGGCTATTGCAGCGTGAGCGATGTGGAGAACATCAACAATGGAAACTATAACTCCATCTGCATCAAACCAATTGTCATTTAGATATAGAACATGTATACATATTGTTTATATTAAATGTATAAACTGAAACATATAATGCCATCTTTACCTCTATCAACAACAGGAAGATGTAAAAACCTCCCATCATGCATAGTATGCAAGGCATCAACAATAGGTGTATCGATAGTCGCACATTCAGGATTTGGAGTCATTACCTACATAATCAATCATGCAGAAATTATAAAAAAAAGTAACTTCAAAAGAAAAGAGAACCACTTATGAACCAATCACCTTCTCCACCAAGGTTGATTCAGCAGGAATATCTTGTGCTATCACCCGTGTTAAGATATCCTTTGAACTAACCACACAAAACACAAGTTACAATATGGTCACATTACTGAATTACAGTTGAGAGTACAAGTGGGAAAATGGAAGGCTGTGTAACAAGCCCTTTTTATATTTTTGTTAAACTTTACAAATATTCAGTGGGTTAATTAGTGTGACCCATCCGACCTATTTCATTTTTCTGTTGACCCATTTGGTACAAAACGTAATTCAAATTGACTCATTTGGAAGTAAACTGCAAGCTCTATGAAATACAGTTGAGAGAAACTCACGTTAGAATCCCTCGTGGCTTGTTATCAATGGTTACAATAGCAGAGCTACTATGAAACTCGAGCATCTGTTTTGTTGCCATCACAACTGTATCAAATGGTGAAACAGTCACGATCCTGAATGAAAAATATAAACAATTTCAAATTAGTATTTGGAAATTGTTGAAACAGATGTAAGGGTATAAAGTGATACAAAACAAACAAGTAAATATGTAAAGGTATTACCTACTTTGAATTCTCCGAGAGTATGGTAGATAAGTTAGGCTTAAACATCCGTTCTCGAAGTGTTTCAATGAATGTATTAGGACCTGTGTAGTGACGACCAGTAGAAATTGAATGTATTGAATTATTAAAATTTAAAAAAATTTGAAATAATGTTCTAAACAGTGTACAACTTAATACATAATCTAACCAGGAAAAGAAGTTCCCCAATGCTTTTCAACACCTTCAACAGCATCTGCAATAGCTTTGCCCTTTTCAGCAGCTCTTTCCATACGCGCAATAGCATCATATAAACATTTTGCTATATCAAGCAAAGCAATAACCTCACCATTCTCTACAACAGGCAAGTGTCTAAATTTTCCTGCACATATAGTTTGATTCGCAAGATTAGAAACTCCTACATAAACTAGAATTAATGTGGGTTGGGTAACAAGCCAAAATGGTTCGAGTGTTCAGGTCTAATAGGGTAATTTTAGCATGAGTTCGGTTGGTTGATCCATTAATATTTTCACCTTTTTTCTTGAACTTTGTTTATAATATAACTATGATACTATATATGACCCATTTGATTTGTTCCATCTGTAAACAATTTTTCAACGTTTACCCACTTGGCCCGTTCAAGATAAAATATAAACCCAATCACCCAATTCTAGGTAAATGGGTTACAAACCTTGCACCATCTTCTGCAGGGCATCCACAGCAAGACTATCAGACAACACATAAACTGGGTTCTTTGTCATCACCTTTGATACAGGAGTGTTCATAAAATCAATCTCATTAGCAATGACTTTGGTTGCAATGTCCTTCAATCAACAAAAAAGGCTATTTAGTGAAACTTTATTCTAATATGACACCTTGATGGCACAATCAACATTCTGTTTGATAGTAATGTTGGGTTGATTTAAATTCATGTCTGGTAGAGGTGGCAAAAAGAGTGGTCAGATAATAAATTAAGCATGCAGCTGATAAATGAAATGTGCCAGGTTGTGTTTATCCAAAACACATTTATTCCAATATTTGTTTTATATTCCAAGTAAATACGGTGTCAAATATTAATATCCTTACTATACTAATAGAATATGGATTATACTTTTGCATGCATCTTGGGAGATTTTTTTAACCTTTTTACCTAATTGATCTTTTATAGCTGTAACATAAGCCACATCATCTTATTCATAAGAAAATGGATGAAATTTTGTTCCTTTAAACAGTCAAAATTCAAGACAAACCTTATCTGTCAATATACCACTGAGTAGTGCATTTGAGTCAGTGAGCAAAAGAGCATCCACTCTTCTAGCAGCCATCCGACAACAAGCTTCATAAATGGATGTAGTTTCAGGTACTGTCAAGGCCCTCGATAGGCGCAATTTCTTCACAGTTCGCTCTTCTGTTACACCCCTGTGTAGTTGCATGTCTGTAAGTAAAATTTATCAACCAAAAATGATATTTCTAGTCCTTGGATGTGAACTCATTCACTAACTGATTTTTATATTGTTTCTAATAGTGATCTATGATTTTCCCTTGTATGAAAGTTTGCAAATAGTTAATGAATTATACCCTACAATAACAACAACAAAAATCTGGATATCCTTCATTCATTCATTACAGATGTTCGTTGATCAGCTAATCTATGTCTTACCATAAAAAATTGATACATCAAACGCATATGCATTTCCTACATTTGCATATCTAATCAAAATCACGATGCAGTGTTTTGTATATCATAATCGATTAGGTTAAATTAATTCACCTGTGTTGTTATGACGCTAATTTGCATATTCAATCTACACGCATACTAAGATACAGAAAATACGAATCACGCAAAATACACAAACAGATCAAAAGTTCATACACGGAGGAACGAGAATTGGTGAGAGCTTTGCGACCAGAGTCAGGTTGTCCGTTTTCATTAGCTTTCTTCTTCCGAGAAGATGAAGATGCGACCGACCTCCGTGAAGAACTTCCATGGCGAGAAGTCATCTTCACCGGCAATCAATAAAATTCCTCAATCCTTGCCCGACCTGAATCGCTTCAACAGTTGATCGATTTCATCAAACGAAATCAGATAACAGAATTTACTCAACATCTTCGACATAATCAATCTGGAATTACGGTTATAATATTTAAATTACCTAATATCAGGAATGGCCAAACATGGAAGAGAATCTAACGGAATTGAATTCTGATCCGAAGAAACCTGTTGGATCGTTAATAAGATGTTGATTGGGGATTGAAGAGAAGATTTTACGAGTGAAATGAAATTGCAAAAGAATTTGATTCTGATTTCATTCAAATTTCATACGGATGAATTAGAGGCGTTTTATGTTGGTACTTTATTCAGTACGGTTTTGTTTTCTAATTTTAGGTCCTGAAAAAAAAAGGAAATCAAACCCAAATTACCCGAGATTTTCAACCTGAAATATTTGAATTTTCGGATTCGAATTAAAATATTGTTTTCCGAGAATTTCAGATATTATCCAAAATATTTATAAAAGTATTTAAAATATTTATAAAAATATTTTATTTAAATAAAAGAGTAAATTGTCGTTTGCGTCCATGTAGTTTCACCATACTATCCATTTGAATACAACGTTTTCATTTTCATCAATTATGGATATGTGGTTTGCATTTTGCATCCATTTGAGTCCAAATCACTAACGAAGTTAGATTTTTCTGTTAAATTTTATTAGAAAGACCAAAATACCATAGTGACTCAAATTGTGTTAAGTCTACTGAATTGTAAAAATTTAAGAGTAAGTTGTCATTTGCGTCCCTGTGGTTTCACCATACTATTAATTTCAATACAAAGTTTTTATTTTCATCCATTATGGGTCTGTGGTTTGCATTATGTATCCATTTGAGTCCAAATCACTAACGAAATTAGATTTTTCTGTTAAATTTTGTTAAAAATACCAAAATACCCCTAAGGACTTAAATGGTTTAAATGTTTCAAAAATTTTCAACTTAAGGGAGGATAAATGAATTTTTATTTTATTTTTTTACTCAATCATCATCATTATCATGTTTTTAACGGGAACATCAAATCATTTCCAGGGTTTATAAGCAGCTACACCAGTCAGTCATGTTTTTAGGGTTTATAACCACCGTCATTTGTTGAGGTAGACACCATCAAATCTAAATCAATGAGTTTGGTTACAGGATCATACGAACGTTTCATCTGGGGGTTCAAGATCAAAACCCTAAAACACTCCACCGAACCGTAATACTTGCCCCAATTTTCTCCTTCCCATCTCGCCGCCGGAAACATCTTCTACTCATCCGTCACACTTCGTTGGGAAATGGCTCAACGCATGCATGGTCGCCGGAGTCAATGACTGGTTAACCGTCAAAACCGCGGATGCCAGATTAGGTTGCAACATCCTCCTTAACGTTGTTGCGACGCAGTTGAAGAAAGAAGGTAGCTCCAGCAGAGTCGTCGGACTAGACCAAAAAAAACAACTTTATCGACTCTCAGAACTACCGAAATCGAGGGAGTGCAAGAGTACGTCACACCACACGACGAGGCACCTCGGGAACGGTGCCAGGCCATGTGGCACGCCAGGGACAATGCTGGCATTGTTCTGA
>WOUH02000041.1:8120230-8136803 GCA_009936405.2 Stevia rebaudiana | reverse complement strand
CACCCCCTCCCACCATGCAAAAAACCTACCCCCCCCCCCCCAAAAAACCTAGCCCACCCACCACCTCACCCCAAAAAACCTAAAGCTAAACCTCAAAATCTAAACTCAAAAGCTAAACCCTAAAAGCTAAAATCGTAGAGTTTGACAAGATGGTTCTAACGCCGATAAAATGAGTTCAATCGGAGTTCATTTAAGACGGTTATGAGATTTTTTGTGATATCTCTTAAGTTTCTTAGAATAAGCTCTCTATTTAGTTGATAATTTCCCTACTATTAAATGCATGTATTTGTGAGATATATAAGTTTTTTTTGAAAAGGTTTACTTTTTTCACCAATTGGTTTTGGACCCTCACCACATGTATCTCATTGTCTAGTTTTATTTGTTTGAATTCCGAAAACAACATATATGTATAAGTAACTTATAAATACATGTATTACATGAATTAAATTCATCTATCATGTCTTAAACCAAAATTTTATAAAGAACTAAATGCTAAATGTCAAAAGTCGTGAATGATATATGAAATCATGAAAATTTGAAAATTACAGATAGCAATAAATATTTAAGAATTTAAAGTTATGCTTTTAGATGATATATTTTTTAAATGTTTATATTATATGCTATTTTTTCATAAATTATTAGAATAAATAAAATCTATTTTAGATGTTCACCTTATAGTTTATTTAATTAAAGTAATTAGTATTTACAGAAAACAAATTCATATTCAACAGGATAAAGAGACCGACAAATGAAATTTGATAAGGTTTATCATATCAAACACTTTATTTATCAGAAAGTATACATATAAAAATAAGTTCATTTGTATATGAAATCGGTAAAACAAAAAACATATAATCTTTAATTGTCTTGCTGTCTTGCAAGTTGCAATACTCTTGCACATTACTCATATTGTATCAAAAACTTTAAGACGATAGACTCAACTCAAATGAGTAAATCAAATTAAAACTGGAACATTAACTAATATCGGTCGACACACCCACAATAGCTCGGACTCAACTTTAATGGTTTTCAAATAAATCTTACCCTATAACATCATCATCATCATCGTACTCGGTATATCCATCTAAAGCTAGGGTCCGAGGAGGGTAAAATGAAGACAAGCCTTACTTCTGTCCTATAGGAATAGAGAGGCTGCTCTGAAAGAGACCCCCGGCTCATGATGTCTGATTAACCGTCAACCCAACGCTTTTAACGTTATTTTCATAAAATAAGAAAAATAACGCTAAAACTAGTGCAATTTTACTTTTTGCCCCCCGAGGATCCACACATATTGATGTGGTGTAAACACATCTTCTATCCGCGTCTATTTTATTTGTATATTGAGTCTTTTATCTTTATTTTTAGTTTACTTATCGTTATATTCCATAATCCGTGCTTGTACTCATTTTGATCGTATTTTGTAGGAGTTCGTGTTGAAATCAAGTGTTTTGAAGATTAACGAAGAAAGCACGAGTTCCCGGGTTGAAACGAGACGGATTTATGAAGAACTTCTGCCAAGCCAGGCTACGCGCCACGTGCAGCCTTGAAGAATATGTGGCGCGACACGCGTAGACCCCTGAAAAGCAAATTCAGGGTCTCGACTATTTTGTCCTACGCGACACGCGTAGCTTTGCCCTCCTACCTTGCGCGACACGCGTAGGTGCCTAAACCGAATTAAAACCTAATTTTCATTATAAAAGGTTCGGTTGTTCCAAGGCCAAAGGGATCAATTCCAGCCGTTTTCTAAGACGATTTTGGACCAGGAACGCAAGAGAGGATCAAAGTTTGAAGCTTGAAGTAGTTTGGTTTGTCAATTTTAAGTCTTTGCTATTAGTCTAAACTTTGTTCTTAGTAGAATTCTAGTTTTCTCATTGATTCCAGTTTATGAACGAATTGATAATGTCTATTATTACTGTTTTGAGTTTTAATATGAATGCTTCGAATGATTTGATGAGCATGTTAGGCTAATTGCATTGTAGTTGCCTAGGATGGGATGATTGTATGATGATTGCTTGATTTTTGGTTGATTGGACTATGATCCATTAGTTTGGGACTGTTTCTAGGTAAAATTCCAGCCCTTAGTTGATTGAACTTGCATGAGATGATTGAATTAGCAATAGTTAGGTCTAGAACTCGCTTGTCTGGTGTGTTTGATGATCTGGTGATTCGTTAAGTCTAGTAGGTTGTGATTGTGCATCCTTGAGACCAAGAGGGTATATGATTAGTTAGTCTATTGTTGTGATTGCCTAGTTTTTGGTGAGACCGAGAGGGTAACTGGTTCTTGGTAGTTGCAGTCTTTAGCTAACCGAGTTTAGTTGTCTAGGTGGTTGGAACCCATTTAAGCTAGATCGGACCGAAAGGGTTTTCTGGTTTGGGAAATTAAGAACAGGGAGGTAAACCGTTAGGAAAACCATCCCATGATATAGGAAGCTGATATAGGTTGTTAGGAATTAGGATTACCAGTCCAGGCCGAGAGGATAGCTCTGTAGTTTTAATTACCAGTTTAATAATCTAATTAATAGAAAACCATATCCCTAAGGTGAGTCCATGATCCATTTTGATTGCGTTTTGATTGCATGATTCTTAATCATCCTAGGTAGCTGCTTATTTTTCTATTTGATATTTGATATGTGTTTTGTTTGCTTATTTGCTATTTTAGTGAAAAGGCCATTTTGCCCCTAGCTTTGTTTAAGTTGCATGACCTCTAGAATTTCGAGTGTGTCATTGGTTCTGTCTCAAGAGTCCTTAGACGATACTTGGTCTTACTTGCTACGCTGCTAATTGATTGGTACACTTGCCGTTTATGTGTAGTTAGGAGCATTAGATTGTTTTTATAAATTTAAATCTTGACACCGTTTTTGCACATGCTTAACCTCACATCACATATATACATTATATGCGCGCACCGTAGACGGACATGAATCTTAATTAAACGTAACCGTAAAATTACATAAGGAGTGTTGCAAAGTGCATTAAATGTCATATGTATTTTGACTTGTTTTTAACAGTAAAAGCTCGTACACACCCCCCACAATACATCATCTTAACACTTAGCTTGTACAACACGAAATGAAATACATAAATGAAGTTTTGATCTTCAAAAAAAAAGAAAAAAAAAAAAAAAGGATTGTACAAAGTGATGATCTGGTTTAATTTTAAGAAGGAAGCCGACAACTAAAAATAGCTAGGGCCTTCCATAAGTAGACGAGGAGTTGTTGAACCTTAGAACAAAGTCAAGAGACTAAAATCTTAATATAAAATATACAAATGGGTTACTGGTTTTCAGTTTTCACCTACATTAATTAATTAATATTTTATTTATATATATTTCATGCAAGTTAGATTTACTAATCCTAATTTTCACCTACTGGATCGCAATTATCTCAACTTAATTTTTTTTATCACAAGTCTCAACTTTTATATAATTTACTTGTAATAGTTCTTAACTAATAAAAGTTAACTCCGTTAGCATATTGCTGACGTGACATAATATCACGCTAGTATGTCACGTCAGTAAATCTTGTCACATCAACAATATACTAACAGAGCTGGGTTCCGTTAGCTGGAGACTGTTACATGTAAATGATATAAGGGTTAGGATTAGTGATTGCAATTTACTGAGTTAGAATTTTTACATGCCAATACGTCAAAGTTGATACTATTAAAATTCAATTGCCTATACATTAAAGTAAATTACCAATTTCGTTCTGGTAGTTTGAACACAATTACCATTTCCATCCAAGTCACAGAGACGAAATTGACAATTTAGGCCACATAGAGTGGCTCGAGAAGAAGGTGGGAGCAGGTCAGAGCCGGATGGGAACACTGCTGCCCCGGATCCAGGATGGGGTTATGCGGAGAAGAAGCTGGGGTTCACCAGATGTGGGGAGAAGAAAAAGGAGAGGAAAATAAAAAAGTGAGAAGAAGTGAGAAAAAATAAGTCAACACTGTGCAAAATAAAAAAAATAAAAAAAAACCGAAAAAAAAACTAATGTAACAATAACGTGGAAGCGGAGAGAGTGGGAAGTCACACTGACGACTCCCTCTCCTCCTACTCGTTTATTTCGTTTATTTTATTGCACACTTCTATGAGAATATGAATGTGTTACCTTATTGCCCCCACTTTTCTGGTAATATTACATTGACAGCATTTTCAATCTTATCTTCTGCCGGGGATATTTTCGTCATCTTTTAACGCGCAAAATCTAGTATAAAAACCCCTCTTCACCACCACCAACCAAAACAAGAAGAAATTTCAATTTCTCAATTCTCATTTTATATCTCATTTTACACATTCAAAACTGAATTTTGAATTTCAGTGATGACGAAAGTATACCCGAAAGCTGTTATTCCGGCGTCGGTTTCTTCTGATAAACCGTGTTTCTTCAAGGAATCTTCCACCGCCGACCGGAAACTTGATCCTGTAGTCCTAACCGTTTGGAAGAAATCGTTGCTGTTCAATTGCGATGGATTCACCGTCTTCGATTCAAAGGGTGATCTCGTATTCCGAGTTGATAATTACGCCGCTGGCAACAAGGCGGAGATCGTTCTCATGGATGCCGCCGGCCGTTCTCTCCTTACCATTCGCCGGAAGGTATGTATATAACGAGCAGAGTTGTTCATCTGCTAATTGAGATTTGTTCATTTGCTAATTGAGATTTGTTCGTTTGCTAATTGAGATTTGTTCATTAGCTAACTGAAATTTGTTAATTAGCTAACTGAGATTGATTAGTTTACTCGTTACATGAATTTTTCAATCGAGTTTTGACTAAATGCATAATTCATTAATTGAACAGAGATTAAGCCTGACGGACTGTTGGCTGGTGTACGACGGCGAAACGACAGTGAATCCGCGTTTCTCGGTGACGAAACACGTGAACTTCCTGAACGCAAAATCACTGGTTTACGTCAGCACCGGCGGATCTCCGACGAGCAGAAGCAAAAAGAACGTGACATACGAGATCGAAGGTTCGTACTCGCAGCGGTGCTGCGTCGTTTACGACGGCAACCGACGCTGCATGGCGGAGCTCAAACGTAAGGAGGCCGTCAGAGGCGTGGCGTTCGGCGGAGATGTTTTCCGACTGGTTGTGCAGCCGGAATTTGATTCCGCCGTTGCGATGGCTTTCGTTGTGCTTCTAGATCAGATGTTTGGTGGTTCATCCAGAAGGTTAAGTTCTTAAACTAAATCAATCGAATCAAAATGCCAGTTTGGGATCCTGTTTGGTACATAAATTGCATCTGGATCTTGATTTTTCAATGGTGATTCAGTGATTCTGATTCAAGATTATGAGGATCAAAATGAAGAAATTGGATTGAGATTGAATCATTTGGTGCTTAAATTAGTGTTTAGTGTAGGTTGCGTGAGTTTATTTATTAATCTCCCTCAGTTTTTGTAATTATCATTCAATATTTCAATGAATGTGAAATATGAATGATATATTGAGATGTATGCATATTTTGAGGGATTGTTTTTTTATGTCTATATATGAAGGATTGTATTTCTTTATAGTCATACATATACATAAACGATGCTTATCAGATATATTAATTTGTAATTTTAATGATAATCGTTATTCAGTTTATGTTTTTATCTATTCATATGTGGTTAATAAATAATACAAACTTCAGAACATGTTACACTGAAAAGTAATCTTTGATGTATCAAAATACTTCAATTTGAAAGTAACGACACTTTAAAAAATATTCATATGGAAAGAGTTTAACAATGTGGTGTATTAACTAATGTCGACTGTTTTGTTTAAGCAAATTTAAATATATTTCATATATGATATATGTTTAAAAACATTTCTATATGTACACTACTAAATACTAATAATAAATCACTGAAGATGACAAGATGTACATGCTAATAATAATGAAACACTGAAGATGTATTATTTGATGACTTTTTAATTTTTAGTAAATTTTTCATACAAACCTAGCTCCTTGTAAAATTAGTACATTTTAACCATTTTCCATGAAACAAAGCTCTTTGGACCGGTCATTAGGCCGGTCTTCATTGTGTTTTAGTGATCGAAATGATTTATAACTGTATAACGTCAAAAAAAAAAAAAAATTCTAAAATTTTAAACTATATGTATAACTAATCAAATACAAAACTACTATCTCATTTTCTGTAAACTTGTGATTTTAATAAAGTATGAAGTGTAACTAAAGAAACAGAAAACTAAGTTATTGACGATCGAAGCTTTCTATTTCAATGGTGATGATATCACAATACAATCAAGATCTGAATTACAAGTGTTTTGCTATTATCAGAGAGTTCTACTGAATTGAGCGTCCCTTCTTCTACAAGTGAGTTGACTATTTATAGTTAGTTTGAGTGGGGCCCATTGATGAGGAAGGCATGTGCGCTATCAACGGGCCGGATGCATGTTACTTAAACTAAGACGTCTAGATTTCTGGCATGTGTCATTAGTTTGTTATAATTTTCCCGCATCTTTTTCCTTCATGCGCCGGGTCGGCTTATTTTGGGGTTTTCCGGGCGGGTTTTATCCGTTTTACTTACTATCCTCTATAAGTATGCCATATGTTTTAAATGAGTATGCATATACATATATGGGGATTGTTAAATTAAAAACCATTTTTTTTTAAGAACCAAAAAAATCATTTATAGCCACATATTTTAATACATAAATGAGTTAATTAACCGACGACCCACTTATATTCTCTTCCTAATAAATCATTAACGCACTATGTATAAATGTTTTATGCGGCTATTACAATTCTCAACATAATGTTGGTTCATAATAGAATGTATGCTTACATATATATAGGACTGGATCAAATGAAACCACTAAAATTCATTAAAACCATGAAAGTAATTATAAATCATGTTTTACATTTATGTAACTTGTATATTATATGTATGTATATACGTGGTGATTGTGTTTTCTTGTTTTTCACTAGACATTGGTTTTTAAAAGAACGCTCCCCTGTATATTTATAAAGGGATACATTCTATTAGGAACCAACATTATGTTGAGAACTGTAAGAGTCGCATTAAACAGTTATACATAGTGCATTAATGATTTATTAGAAGAGACAATATGAACGAGGTCGGTGGTTAATTAACCGGCATTTGTATTAAAACATGTAGGTAGAAATAGTTATTTTGATTTTAACAAAAAATAGTTATACATATATCCAAAATTTGTACATATATTATGAAACTTAGAACATCTCATCTTTTGTCTTTTATCTATTTAGCTATACCTCCAACGTCATATTATGTATCTTCTTATTTTGTTACGAAACAAAATTATAAAAGATATATCAAATGGATACAGGGAATCAATAGGAAATCACTAAACTAAGCATGGGAATTAAATCTCTAGAGTGGAGTAGATTGTAATGTAATATAAAATCTCAATTTTTTTTTCTTAAGTTTAGATATGGAAAATGAAATGATTGCAGCAATTACCTTTTTTTCCTACAAAAAACGAATTACACAAAATAAAGCGTCATTTTCTATTTTTGTAGACACACCAAAACACAAAGTTAACAGAAAAAAACAAGTAAATTACGCATTGCAGCTTGTACATTTCAGTACCACCTTGCATCCAGCTAAGTTAGTAATCATATCACCGCAAAAGCAACGTTTTTCTCAGCTCGTATAAATCCATCCACCCTCATCCCTCTGCAACACCACCACTCATCTTCATCCTCTCTCCAAAACCACCATTTTTAACATGCTATCAAGTGCAAACAGTGTTGTCTGGATGGACGATGAACCAGAGAATCAAACAAACAACACCGGAAACGAACAGAATCATGAAATTAACCCCATTTCAACATTCAAATCAATGCTTGATGTTGAAGATGAAGACGAACACAACAACAATTGGTTCTTACATCCACAGAACAACTTGTTGTTAAACTCTGTTGACTGTTCATCATCTTGTTCACCTAATTCTGGGTTTCAG
Organism: Stevia rebaudiana; assembly: GCA_009936405.2. NCBI lineage: Eukaryota > Viridiplantae > Streptophyta > Magnoliopsida > Asterales > Asteraceae > Stevia > Stevia rebaudiana. The sequence continues at coordinate 8,128,857 of WOUH02000041.1, read as the reverse complement.
AACATTGACCCCAATCAAGTTCAGTTCTTTTTACCCCCTCCAAAACCCACAATTTCTTCGTTCAGTTCTTTGAATGAAACCTTTGATCTTGGGTACTCGAATGGTGTTCTTCCGGGTTTTTGTGATTTGGGGTCCCAATCGCAAATTGGGGGTTCGAATTTGAGCTCAGATCCTCAGTTTTCTACTAACCATTTGCTTCAATTGGCTGGAAATGGATTCGGGTCGCCGGCGTTTCCGTTTTCCGACAATGGGTTCGCCGGAAATTCGTTGATTTTAAACCGGTCGAAATTGCTTAAACCTTTGGATAACTTTGCTTCTTCCGGAGCTCCACCGACTTTATTTCAAAAACGAGCTGCTTTGAGAAGAAGTTTGAGTGATATCAACGCCGGTACCGGTGACGATGAGATGGACGAGAAGAAGAGGAAAATCAGCGGTGGAAGTTGGGATGATGTTGATAATCTGAGTTTGGATGGCTCCGGTTTGAATTACGATTCCGATGAGTTCACGGTGAACACCACCGGCAATTTTGAAGAGGGAATAAAGATTAGTGGTGGGAATTGTTCTGTTTCTAACAGTACGGTCACCGGTGCCGGTGCCGGTGCCGGAGGGGGTAATCAGAAAGGGAAAAAGAAAGGGGTTCCGGCGAAGAATTTAATGGCGGAAAGACGCCGGAGAAAGAAGCTGAATGACCGGCTTTACATGCTCCGGTCTGTTGTACCCAAAATTAGCAAGGTGTGAATCAATTTTTTAACCTTACTTCTAAATTAACACTTTTATTTATTATTTATGTGAAAGTTGAACATAAATCATTTAGACATGGTTTAACTCTACTCCCTAAATCAACACTTAGTTGTTTTTAGTTATCAAATTCTAATTTTAAATTAACATTTGTGGTTTAAATTGGAACTTGAACCCTTAGAATTATGCACATTTCGTAGCCAACTTGGGACACGCCTTTTGGTATCAGTGTCAGTAATACTAATTTATTTTATTTTAACTTTTAGAGATCAAATTTGAATCTTGAATTAGAATCCATGAATGTATAATCAATATTTGATCATAAGTTACATGAAACGTGATTAATGTTGTTGATTTCAGATGGACAGAGCTTCGATCCTCGGTGACGCGATCGAGTATCTCAAAGAGCTTCTTCAAAAGATCAATGACCTTAACCATGAACTTGAAGCAACCCCATCAAGCTCTTCATTGACTCCCACCGGCGCCACCACTATGGCGGCAGGAGCCGCCACCGGTTTCTACCCGTTAACCCCAACTCCTACCAGCCTCCCGTCACGAATCAAAGAAGAGCTTTGCCCCGCTACAATCGCTAGCCCAACCGGCCAGCCCGCAAGAGTAATTACACCATCATCTAATCACATTATTGAATTATTATATGTTTTGATGGATTATTTAAACAAAATACCGTTTTTCGGGTTGGTTTTTAGGTTGAAGTGAGGCAAAGGGAAGGAAGAGCAGTTAACATTCATATGTTTTGCAGTAGGAGACCGGGTTTGCTTCTTTCAACCATGAGAGTTCTTGATAGTCTTGGTTTGGACATTCAACAAGCGGTTATAAGTTGCTTCAACGGGTTTGCTCTTGATGTTTTTCGGGCCGAGGTTGCAGTTTATACAATTTTTATATGTTTTCAATTCATTTTTATAACTCATTTTTGTGATTTTAATCGTCGGTTTTTGGTTTTGTAGCAATGCAAAGAGGGACAAGATGTTCATCCTGATCAGGTTAAAGCAATGCTGCTCGAGTCTGCGGGTTACCATGGCGTAGCTTGAGCGTGTGTTGAACCGAAGGGAGATCGAGTGGTCAAGTGGTTCGGTTCGGTTCATTGGGTTTAGTTCAATAACCGGTAGCTTTAAAATTGAATGTAGTTGTTACCATTTTCGAATTGGTTTGTTTGGGTAGGTAATTGAAGTAGTTGAATCTGTGGAATGTTTAAGGTGTCTTCGAGTTTTGGTGTTTATGGGGCTATTGTTATTTAAATGAATCATATTTTGTTGGATTTCATGTTGTTTTTTTAAATTATAGAAGACACAAAATAATTATAACGCTTAACGAAGCCAAAAGTACGTGTTTCTAAAGCTAGAACGAAACCGTCTACAACGTAACGGAAAACCTAGCGATCATGATAACTCAAATAACTATCGTCGACATTTATTTCACAAACACTTCCCTCAAAAGAAAGCACGTCAAAAAAGAAAGAATTACGTATAGCGATTATTCTAAAACCTGATTAAATATTATACGCAATCAAAATTAAATCATGTCATAGCATCAAAAAAATAATAATATTTTTTATTATATCTTAAATTTCAAAATATATTTAAATTTGTTATTATATAATTAAATATTTATCTTATATAGTTAAAAAAACTAAATTGCACCTTTCATTCATGAAAATAGTTGGCGATCACCAATAACAAAAATTGTTCTAAATATTTTAAATCTTGAAAATTTTCGTCACTAACGTTTTAAGTTTTAATAGCTTTTCTGTTAACAGTTTAGAGATGAAAACCGTCAAAATTGAAACCTTAAGGGCGAAACTATTAAGACTTGGAACCTTAGAAACAGAAACCGGTAAACTGAAATTGTTAAGTCTTCCAAACCCTGGGTACAAAAACTAGAGTTACTCTATTTTAATTTAAATTTGATATTTCTTTTATTTGTATAATTACCAACTAAATTTAAAAAATATTATATTTAAAAAAGTTTCTAATAAATAATCTATAAACCTATACAATAATTTATAATGATAAAAGTGTAAAACAATAATTTATTTTAAGTGTTCGTAACATACTAACTTAATATTTATACACAACGATTTAATTAAAAATTTTAATCGTTAATTATGTAACCCCGTAAATAAAAAGAAATATGTAATTTAATTTTTGTATTTTTGTTTAAAAGTAGAAAATATATAAATTAATATTGTGTTGTGTATATACGTAATTTTTTAATGAGGAAAATCTATATCTATATATATATATATAATAAAGCAAAATAAAATATGTGAGGTGTCAAATAAACCTTAATTTTCGAAAAAATTGTCACTTGTCATTTTTTGTATATAGGTTACTATGTGTGAAGAGAGAGAAAATTAATTTATTTTTTGTTTATAAATTTTTAAAATTCAAACTTTGTATTGCTCCTATAAAGTATGATCGTTTCAAGATGGATTATATAATTAGTATAGCAATTTAAACAGTTATACATACATAAACCTTATTAACACATAAGAAAATTTTCTATATAGTTCATTTGACTTTCTTCATATTATATATTTTTTAACTGAACATGTGTGTTTATATTTTGAGACTCATCTATGTTTTAATTGACCGCGTGTTTATAAATTTTGAGACTCACTATGCATTTCCACTAATAAGTAGTATATAATGTTTCTTTATTTTATATTTATTTTACTTATGTGATTTTTATGATACTTTTATCGAAAGGATGAGTTGAACTTGGAGTCTTATATATAATTCTAACTTCTTGGTTAGTCGACAACTCTTGCATCATATATATTTTTATAACCATTCCCGTGTATCACACGGGTTTTAAACCTAGTAATCAAATATAAGCAATTACCCATAAAAAATTCACTAAAAATCGTTTTTTTTTTAAACTAAAAATTATTCACTAAACCTTACAGTGATCCAACTTTCCAATGAAAATTTACGTGGACTAAAATTTAGAGGTTGTACTACGTAACCGAGAATGAAAACATAGAATTAACTTGCTACTTGACTAACACCAATGTAACAACTAAAGAAAATAAATGCAGAACACGCCACGCTATTTGGGTACGTATCATGATAGTTGAAATCGAAGACACAAAAATAACAAACACGCATAAAGAAACCAGAAGTGTTTCAAAAGCTAGCTTGACATCGAATTTTTACCATGTAAGCTTTCAGATATAGTCATTAATTTGCTATCTAGTAACCTACACAAGATTTTAAATTATTAGTTAAGACAACTAATAAAGGGGTGAGTAGCTTTTTTCTCGTATTGATTGCCACCTAGCATTTTTTTTTTTTCATTTTTTTTTTTGTTTTGTATTTTTTCTTTAATTTTTTTTTTTTATGTTTTTGTTTTTGTTATTTTTTGTGATTTTTTTTTTCATGACCCCGTCCATCATGGATCGAAGGTACGAAATTTTGTTACGGTATCGTTTTTAATAACGGTATTTTTATTATTAGGTTGTGTAGGTTTTCTCCTTGTGTTAACCTACAAAAAGCATGTATGATTGTAGTAAGACACGCGACTTACAATGATTCGTCTAAGGTAATGTACGGGAGGGTAGGAAAAACTTATTTTAACATTTTATTCTTTGATTATACACTTGTTACATCAGTCGGTTATCCCAAGTTAAACACTAGTTTTGTAACATTATAATACACTATCAAAGTTAAGTGGTTTTTCTTTATATAAAAAGCTTAGTGAATTTAACCAAACATGTGAGAATCTTGGTTATAATTGACAGAATTTTCTCTTAATGATTTACCACTTAAATATTAGAGTAGTTATTATGTAGTCAGTAGTTATATGTGGTCTAGTAAATTCAATTCTTTTAGCTCAAAACCAATTTGTGACATTTCATTCCTAAAGTTTAAATACCATAACTGTTTAACGCTTGAACTTTGTAGCCATTTTACTTTTCAGTCCCTGCCAAAATTAGTGCTAATAGTTTTTTTTTTCTCTCTAAATATTAATATTGTTTACCAATCAGAAATTTCAACAATATATATACGCGGATACACATTATATTTTATCAACATTTATTACAATATTTTTTTTGATATGCAATTATTAGTGGTAATCTTTTTACTCACTTGTAATATGGTTTCCAAATATGTTGTAATTAATGATCATGCTGAAGGTATTTGAAGAAACAAAAGTCGGATACACAGCCTAAAATATGGTACTTATCTTTTTTAATGATGACCTATACTTTTATTATTGAAAATTTAATAAGAAAAAATATTTAAACATAGATTAAACCAAACACAAATATGGATAGGAGAGGAAACTACTATTGTTCAAGCGTAGAATACAGCTCTTTCATGCATGGTTTAATAAGAGAGTTAAACCAAAAAAGGTTGGCCCAATGCTGTAGATCGGCCCATTAAAACTTGCCTAGCGCTTTTTATTTTTTTATTTATTTATTTTTTTTTTGCTCCCTTTATTTTTTTCCGGAACTTTTTCTGTTTTCTTTTTGTTTATTACTCGACCCCTGTTCTCCATGTTTGTGTATAGTTTAAGTTATTTGAAAGTCACTTCGCCTCCAACGTGAATGGTTAAACGATAGCCGCAGCAACACGCAGTTGCGTAATCTTGTTTTAGACAATCATAACCAACGGAAGAGTATTTATAGGATCTTATATGCCATACAAATAAAACTGACTAATTAAAAAAATACAAATTATATAGAGCATGAAATTAATAAAATTTGAAATATCACGTCTACATCAATATAAGGGGGATACAGAAATAATACACGAATCTATAAATGTGTTTATGTAGATACATAACATACGTAAAAGATAAAAGAAAATGATTTCATTCAATGAAAATATTTGTATGTTATTTTTTTCGTAAATTTGTAAGAGTATATATTTTTTTAAATCTCATTAGTTACATTTGGTTCCAATTGTGATTAACTGAATTCGACATATGATACAAGTTTACAACACTTAAGTAGTTGCTTATCTTTAAACATATCATGTAATTTTTTATATATCCGATTCTTAAGTTACTCGGATTTGGAGCATTGGCAAAGGATTTAAAAATTATTAAATGTTTCTGGAGAATTTGTGTTGATTTATTCAAACTAAGAGGATATAAACATGTAGGCTTCTGAAGGTGTCGAAGATCATACCTAAATCAGTGATGTAGTCATGTAGGCGAAATTCGTAATCTTAACAAAGAGAAGGTCAGGACTGATGTACAGAAATTAGATGCAATGGTTGGAGCGAGTGTTCATTATGCGGTTTAAACCCATCCAAATTGACACCGTTTAAAATTGGTTCGGTTTTCACTTACGATTTAAAAATATTAAAATTAAACAAATGAACACCCCTAAGTTGAGAGTAGCGATAGTCATAAGGATTTGGATTCTGTTCATACCAATGAAAGTCATTTTTTCAATCATGACCCCGACAACGGGTTTCTAGGATGAATCATTTTTTACCGTAAACTAATCAGCAATAAAAGTCGTTTGGACTTCTTATAAATTTCTTTGACAATTGTTAACAGTCTAGGACTTTTTTATTAATTTCTTGAAAATCTGTAAGCAAGTTGATTCGTGGTTCCATGATATACCATATGAATATGAATGTTATAATGTCTTATATCTCTCATGTCAGCCATTATCTTATTTTGTTGTCTAATGAAACCCTTTTATTAAAAAACGCACTCGTCATACTATGAATTTTTGGTCAGTTCAACTAATTCTTACCCAGTTGTCATTGCTTTACACCTTGATATGCATTTTTGTTTACCTTTTATCCTTCATTATCATGCAATACTAACTCTGGATAAGCAAACATTGTTGAATGTCACTGATGGAACCGTTCATATATACAAGCCAATACATATGCCCGATTAATGATATCTTTGACCTCAAGCAAGCATCACGCTTGACTTAACTTAATGTATTTCTAACACCTCTTCAACTACTAACCGTTAAGACTCAGTTACTTGGTATGTGAGTCTGTTTATTTGTCAATGGCAACTTACAATGAGGTCTACCACTTTTTTGTGTCGAATTTGATTCAGCAGTTGTGTTCACAGTTTGCTATTAAAAGCTTGGGGTACATTACGTTACTTTCTTCGGATTCAGAGGCCTTGTCTAACGACAATTTACATCTACTCCAGCATCAAGCTTACAAGTTCACATGAGTTACACGTATATTTACACCGAAACGAAATATAACTAATAGCCTTTTTATGACGACTTTATAAAAACAGAGAATTACATATATCTCCTAATTTTAAAACCTGATTATTTACACACGGAAATTTTATCTACCTTTCGCGTGTCAGAAACGATAAATAATTCTTCATAGAAATAGAATTATCGATCCCTTTTCATTAATAATAATAATAACTGGCATCTAGCTCCGCATTCGGCAGACCCAAAGTACCACTCACCAAGTCAAATAATTTTTTTATTATTGTTATTTTAATCTTTTTATCCAAAAACACAGGAGCGTAATCACAAGTTGATCTATACAAGACGAGAGTTCAGGCTTTATTCACATATAACTTCTAACATCCATGCAAAAACAAGGATTAAATCCGGGAACACAGATTATACGATTCAAGAACATTTTGCTTACGTGTATCAAGTGTATATATATATATATAGAGAGAGAGAGAGAGGAGCTACAGTATACTTATATATTAGCTCCAGCTGTCCAAAATTGAAAACATTATATTACCTTGTCCATCAAGAAGTTGGATCAACCATCTTCATGCGACTCGAATAGTTAACAATTCACCTACACAACATTAACCTGTAAAATCCAAAAACATGATCAAAATCATACTTGTGACTCGGTAATTAGTCTAGAAAACCTTACCTAAAACTCATGCATTCTCGAGCTTCCTCGGGTCTTTTTCATCCATGGCTTCTGCTACAGATGAGTTGTCGTCGTCTCTTGAGTTTAGAGTCCCGGGATTCATTCTCTGAACCTCATCTCTCGTGTAAATGAAGATCTTCCGAACCATGCCACAGAATTCCCTGAACCAAAAAAAAAAATATTAATAGTAGTTAACACGCGCTTCTTGTAATAATTTCAAAAAAATAACTGCAGGCAGAAGTACTTACTGCCAAGGATCGTCACCAACAAGCATCATGTCACCCTCATCATCTGTATACACAACTAGCCAATTTCTGTTGTTGTGCTTTAGTTCACCATTGAACTCAAACAACTCATCCAATTCAGAGATCAATTCATTATAGTTGTTAAACTTAGTTAGGTCCACGGACCTACCAAGAGCAATCCCCTGCTTATGAACCTAATAATACCATGATTCAAAAGTCAAAACATTAAAGTTATCACATCTGTTATAGTCAAAAAGTTGGCAAAATGGTTTAGTCAAAAGTAATTAGTTCAAAACAAATCACTTTTTGCAAGTCCAAATCGGGTTGACCAACAAATACTTTTATGTCAAGAAAACCAAAAAATGCATAAGTAATTAGTGTCAGACATGTTTATAATAAACTAATAATTTCAATGTTAATTATTTTTTAATAAATGGATATGAGAGGTTTAATGCTTTAAAATACAATTTTTTATTTTATTTTTTGAACCAGCTTATTCCAGTTTGAGTTAATTTAGTAATTTTACCCTAATCGGACCATTAGTAATCATGTGAGCAGAATTAATCTTCTGTTTTTAGAAAAAGAATACCTTTGTACAACTTCTTGTAGAAACACCATGGGCTTTCACATGACCATCTCTCACAACTGACTGAAAGCTTTGGTATTCTTTCTCTTGTTCTTGACCAGTTGCAAGATTATTAACAAACTTTGACTTCTTTGATTGTTCAGACCTCAAATCAGAGTCAAAATTGATGTACTGTTGTGGTTGCAAACCTTGATGCAC
>WOUH02000041.1:8101698-8120130 GCA_009936405.2 Stevia rebaudiana | reverse complement strand
TACGAGCCATTTACAAGGAATCGATAAGGAAATATCCGATCTCGAAAAACAACGTATTAGGGACAAGTATTTCCCTAGAAACGATTAAATTTTAAGACTTTTTTTTTAGAATTGGTTGTTTTTTTTTTAATTAATGTAATGTTTTTTATTTTTCTTTAATGTAATGTTTTTTTTTTAAATTAATGTAACGTTTTTTTATTTAATTTTAACCTTTTTTTAGTTAGTTTTTTTAAATAATGTTACTTATTTTAAATAATGTGACTTTTTTTATAAAATGAAATATTTAATCAATCATTAATACAGCCCCCCATACATTTCCACCGTTTTACTCACCTACTTTACTCTTTCTCTCTCCTGCGTGCCAGTCAATACAGCCCCTCATACAGCCCCCATACAGCCACGCATACCGGATAGCCTTAGCCTAACACATATATATTTGGAAAATATGCATAACGATTTATAGAAATTCTGATAATAAACAGTTAAAACTTACAACAATGAAATTCAAAGATCCACAAAGAAAAATCATCTGAGTACATAAAGACCTAATTCTGTGTCAATTCAATTTTCAGAACATTTCATTTACGGAGAAGGTGGTGATGCTGGAGGTGTTAACAGTGGTGGTGGTGGAGGAGCATCCCACAATAAACTGATCTTGTTTTTCTTTGGTGGAGGTGGAGGCAAAGCCGTTCTTAGTTTCCTTTCACTCTTTGGAACCACGAAATTAATATGTTGCCAATCCTGAATCAACTTTCTTGATCTTTGAGTACATTCAAATTTATCATCTTCACCTAACAAGGTTAACAAACAGATTTAGACTTAGAATATATTGTTGAAAGACCAAAAACTAACTCATAAATATATTATGATTATATTAACAGAATGCATGATTCACGCATGGCTTGTAAATATTGTTTACCTGAAAGTGTAGCATTTGCATGATGATGATTAAGTATCATTACAAAGAAAACCACCATAATTATGAGTTTTGGAGATAATCTTTCCATTTTTGTTTTGCTGTTTTTGTTTCAAGAAGCTCCGTAGGTTGAGCTTATATATATAGTTAAGTTCAACGAGATTTATGACGTGTTTACGTTTAAGACTGGAAGCAGCAGTGGAAACGGAAGCAAGTGGGGTTATGATAATTATTTAAATATATATTCGTATGTGTAGTCGAACACGTTACAGTTTTTTAGATGTATGTCAGTATGTGAACATGAGAACAAGTGAAGTGTTATGTGGTGTGAAATGAAATTCCTAAATAAATACGTAAATTACTATAAACAAACACTTATTAGCTTATGTATATTGAACGAAAAAGATTAAAACTAATAAAATTAGGAAAAATATGTGAGGATTATTCCCAAGTTATACTCTATTTGTATAGGATCATCGTTCGTCAAAATAATATAAATACTTTTATTAATTCACGACTCCAATTGCAATATATAAATGAGATGAAACATGATTAATACAATTGAAATACAATTTGCAATAATAATAAAATATTGAAAGTTAAACCGAGTGATGTTTGAGTATATCATAGAGCTCTCTGAAAACATATTTTGAGCCACCCAATTCAGTCAAACTCGTCTATTTCTCAGGATAAAACAGTCGAGCAGTAGTACTGTCAAAATTATACAAGCTTCCAAAATTGTATCTGAAAAGAGAGCGAAGAACAGAGCGTATGCAAGGAGGATCAAAGAGAATCGAATGTATTGTTGGTCTTTTTCAATATATTGAAATCACACACAAAATCCTTCTATATATATTGCGAATTTCAGTCAATTGAAAATATTCAGATTTTAGATAATGTGAGACCTGAAACAATATTGACTCTTTCACACGTTTGAACCGGTTGAAGCAACCCTTGTTAACCAAGCCAAAACCGAATCAAATCCAACATCCAAAAATCTAAAGGCCGCTTCGTCAATGCAACACGTTTGAATCAGTTGAAACATCTCTTGATAACCAAACCAAAACCAAATTGGATCTAACGTCCTAAAACTTAAAGGCAGCTTCAAGCGATCGACTAACGTCAATGCAAGCGTGCACCATCAATACGTCGCATTACGTCTTGAGTCCAATTACAAACTCAAGCACATGCCATCATCATCTATTAATCTGAATGTGTGTACGTTGTACTGTTGTGATATAACATTTAATGCTATAATAACCCACACTTATAAACCAACAAAAGGTTATTAATTATTATTACACATATGTGGATATGCCTATTTAAATTGTTGATCTAAACATTAGAGATCTTAGGGTAGTTGTTAGTTTAAGTTAATAATAATAAAAATTGCTATACGAAGTCAAGATTGGCTAGCTACCGGCCGACCGAATCCGAAAGAGACTCAACTTGAGGTACGTATTGTTTTCTTGCATTACTTTGAAATGGAACTTGACCTCTGAAAGAGACTCAACTTAAGATCCAAAGCATCCTTTGTTTTTATTACATTGTTTATTGCAGGATAGTTTCATCTACGAATATATTTGTGTAGAAATCCTACGGTAAAGGTGGTTACGAATGAATATTTCTTGCTATTTGCTAATACTCCACTGGAAATTTAGGCGCTGTATTTTGATTTCCAACAATACCAACAAATTTACCGACGGATTACGAGCGAGAATTTTAATTTATCGAATTGGTTTATTTCAGTTTATATCCAAAAGCACATAAATAGATCAAAAGAAGCAAAGTGAACAAAAAGTTATGCAAATTTATATTATTCTTCAGATCTTTACATAGACATTATCACATAATGTTTTATGTTTTAGTAATTCACAGAGTGTCAGGGTATCTTCACAATTTCATTATAAAAAGGTTAGGTCGAGTTATAGTGATAGCTTATACTAAAACATAAAAGGTAATAATAGATAAATGCATGAAATATCCAAGTTAACGTACTTGATGACATTTAGAAATGTCTTTCTTTAGATATTTTTTCGGTTACATCTGTCTGAAATTAACGAACACTATTTTTTGTCATCAGTGATTTTCCCAACATGTAGTATTGTTGTGTTTCATTAATCTATCACTATACGAGGTAATTAAGATGGGTGCAATGTATCAAAAGTCAAAACACAAGGAAGATGGGTACATTTCTCACTTTAAATAAATTCATAAAAATCTGTGTTAAATTAGCTTACAAAAGTTAAATTAATACAAGAGTATATTTGTAAGCTATTTAAAATTACAAATTAAACAACCTTTTTCTTAAAGGTAATTAAGATGGGTGATTTATCAAAAGCCAAAATACTATAGCTAAAGAGTTCTATTTTAATTCATAGAGATAATATCACCATGACAACGACAAATCGTTGCTAGGGCTGTAAACAAACCGAACTAACAGAAACAAGCCCTTTTTCGTATTCGTTCTTTAAGTATTAAACTTTTTCATGAACTGTTCACGAATACTAGCTAACCGAACATAAGTTATTGTTTGTGTGCATTCATCAAAGAATTATACTTATTCGTAAGAGTTTAGATATTCAGTGAAAATATAACTATAACCACATGAAAAAACACACGAATGTTGTTTCACGGAATTTATCAGGGCAAATTGACACATTGCTTCCATTGTTGCTGTATTACTTTAACATCCATGTCGAGTTTGTATGCATAATATTCTTTATTAGAATTTGAATTTAGAAGGTTTTCGCAGCTTGATTTTTTTTTAATATTATAAGCTTATCAAGGTGCTAAGCCTCGCACCAACTATAAAGTATAAACAGGTTTAGCGACTTTACATATAAGTTGTAAGCTTAGTGACCATGGGGTGTTTCATATATAAGTGAACCATTCTTCGCGTGAAAACCAGAAAACCCATTAAGTTCATTTTAAATATTTATCATTTTTCATATGTTACTACTTTTTAAAACAGTTTGTACCACTAAATCACAAACTTTTTATATATCTTTAATACAAGTATAATGAAGCTATTTTAAAAGATAAAAAACTTGCGTTATCATTTGTTTAACACTACGTATATGTAATATACTTGTAGTATTCAAAAAACGCATCAAAAACAAAAAAGAAACTGATGAAATATATAAAAAAACGCCCCAAACTAGTTCAGATTACTAAAATATATGAATTAAGATCATAATGCATATGTGTCAGTATGTCATATTGCATATATACAGTCTACATAAATAGATGAAAAAAAAAAGGGTTAGATCCTTTTAGGAGCTGATATGAACTTAAGGGACTATACTTTGTAAATTACCAGCATACTGCATATGTGTAGTATGTCATGTTGTATATATAGTGCAATTATATTACATATATGTACTACCAAACAAATTACGATGCGTTTTTTTTGTTTTTTAATATAGCTTCAGTATACTAGTATTAAAACTACACAATTTGTGATCCAATTGTACAATCTATTTTGAAAAATAATAAGATATAAAGAAATTTATAAATGTTTAAAAAAACTTAAGTATGATGTTTTGTTTTCAGTTTCACATCAAAATTCACTTTTCAGAGGAACCTTCCCTGCGAAAAATAAACTACTTACCATACGAACGAAAGAAAAATAATAATATGTCATGGATTGAACGTCATTTGAATATAATATATTGACGAGAGTAGAGTAGAATAGTGGATCAGTAGACAAGTACTTCTCTCCTGGTTTTCTTCGATCCAATAGCAGCCCAAGACAATCTCCTTTCAGCCCATTTAGTAAATTGCATCTCACTCACATTTTGTGTTTTATCTTGTGGCCAATGGCCCAACTGAACTAATTAAAAACTTAATGTACAACATGAAGCTCAAACCGGGACTTATGATATCATCTTTTTTATCTTCCTTTTGGTTGATTCTAACCATAGATTACGAACCAATTGACGTAAATCTTATACGTCACGTAGGGTAAAGTCAATCAACAATTGACGCAAATCTTATACGCCACGAGGCGTCACACACGCAATTGAGTGTGAGAAAAAGTAGGTGTAATAGGTGAGTGAGAGCGAGAGTGATAAGTAAAAAGAATGAGGGTGAAGTGGTATATTGAAATTAATTGAAAAAAAAAAGCCTTTTGCATCAACCACATTGCTACCAGACTCACGCCAACACCAATCACGCCTCCTACGTGGCTGCCTCTAGGGGTGTGCACGATTCGGTTCGGTTCGGTTATTGCCTAAAACCGTAACCGTAACCGAAATATTCGGTTATTAGTTTTTAATAACCCTTCGGTTTTGGTTTTTCGGTTTTTCGGTTATATTATCGGTTTCGGGTAGGTTTTCGGTTATTTTCGGTTTTTTATATTTTATTTTACTTTTTTTTTTAAGTAACAAAACGTTAAAAATGCAAACACCCAAACTATTAATAGATAATTCATGAAGTGATTTATGAGATGATATAAATCAATAATGGCGATACATATTTCGCCTTTGTAATTAAACAGTTTTCAAAATTTAACATACTTAATGATAAAAGTTGATGTATGAATATACTAGAATAATTACAAAACATATAAGAAGTATCTAATCATGATATATAAATCTTTAAAAGATTAGTTTATTCAATAAGTAACATAAAGCAAATAAAAATACTAATATATATACATAAACGCATATTCAATCTATATAAACACTAATATATCTACAAAATAAATTATAAAAATTAGATAATTCGGTTCGTTTCGGTTATTTCGGTTTTTGAAAAAGGAATAACCAAAACCGAACCGAATGTTTCGGTTTCGGTTTTCTTTTGGTTTTTTGTTCGGTTTAGTTTTTTTGGTTCGGCTATTTCGGTTAATTCGGTTCCGATTCGGTTAATTCGGTTTTTTGCTCACCCCTATTGGTTGACAAAAGGGCGACCAAGTCTTAACAATTTTATGTTAAAGGTTTAATAACAAATTTGTTAAGACTTGAAACGTTATGGACAAAAACTATTAAGGGTAAACTAAAACTGTTTTCAAGTTTCCTTATGGTGAGTTCGTAGGTGTTAAGTCTTGGGTGAAGGGTGCCACGGGGAAGGCGGGAAAAGAGATCTATCCCAGCATCACAGCCTATTGCACGAATGGAATATGCACCTAGAATTGGTATTGGTCTAAAGAGCCGGAAAGGAAGAAGCAACGGACTGAGCGACGAAGCGACGGATTGAGCGCAAAGTCTTGGAAATCTCATAAAGGAAAATCGCGCTTACTCTATTTAAATTTTAAATTTAACGTTTCTTTAATTTATATAATTATCAACTAAATTCAAGGAATTTATATTTAAAAGTTTCTAATTGATAATTTTAAAATCTCAAAGCATAATTTATATCATAAAAATATCAAACATTTATTTTGTTGAGTGTTCATAACATAATAATTTAATATATATATACAATGATTCAATAATAAAGTTTTAAATATTGATTATGTAACATGTGTAACACACAGGTTTTAAGCTAGTTACGTATAAACTTATAACAGATAGTAAAAACTACTCCTATAAATCACAAAAAAAAAAAGATAAAAAAAAAAAAATTAAAGATTCCAATCATAAGAGATGAACTTGAAAACAATTAGTATAAACGTATTAAATACTGTATACACAACAGAAAATACATAATTTTAAAGTTTGTTTCACCCTTGTAATCATCATATACATATTCAATACCCCCACAAAATCAAATCAAATCAAATCAAACAGAGATTAGAAACCAAATCTCATCTTAACCTTTTATAAAAGCTATACGCCACAACAGTTACCACAGCTCCAACTACAGCAGCAGCTGTAAAAACCTCATGTTTTTCCCATTTTTTTGTTAAAATAATAAACTTACTAATTGCTTTGTTTACTTCTGTTTCGGTTTCAGGTGTTTCGTCTCTACAACACGAGAACCCGTTCACACCTTGACAACATCCACCTATGTTTTCTTTCTCTTCTATGGGGCTGATTGCTTCGAGATCCGGTTCAATCACTTTTACGTCGGATCCGTTTGGAAGATTTTGTTCAACTGGTTTTTGAACTTTCTTGACCGGAACTCCCATTTGACCCCTGCGATTAATTGAAGTTTGCGTTATAGGTGACAATATGGGCGGGAGGGTCGGATGAGTCGGGTAACCGGTCAAAACGAGTATGTTTAAGCGGGTAATATGTTACTTTGAGGATCTTGTATTAAGGGTAATATGTGAAATGACAAAAATGTCCTTACTTTATGGAAGTTGGTAACAAAAAATAAAAGTGTATTACTACTTTGGCACCTATTGTTTGGCTCATTTACCTGTTTTAGTCCTCAAGTAAATCTTCTGACATTTCAGCCTCTAAAGTTTTTAAATTTTGCTATCATTTCAACTACTTTGTAAATCTTCTGCATATAAAGACTTCTTAAGTAAATAAGTAACATCATATAATATATTTTAGGGTCATGTTAAATACTCCTTACGAGTAAAATGACTTAAATACCCTTAGACTTAACTGAAAAAGTTAGCAGAGCTGGTGTCATGGGCTGAAATAGTTACAAAATTCAAACATTATGGGTTGAAATATCAAAAGAGCCAAACCACAGGGCCAAAATGGTAATTTATTTTACTTAACATGTAAACTTCTTATCAAGCGTATTTACGTTATTTTGAAGGTCTTTTTGGCATTTGTGTCATCAAACTAAATTTTGATGGGAATGATCATAAGCAACACCAAACTGAGACTTTAGTCACATCTTGATATTTGGTTGGCTTCATATGTATACTTCGGCACTATCCCAGATTTATTTTATATAATAATAATATATTTTTTATTAAATTAATGAAACAAGTTTGATGCATAAAAATACACTTTAGGTGAGTCAAGTATATCTTCTTGATATATTTTCTGATAGATCAGACTAAAATCTACAAATAATAAATTACAAAATAAAATAAAATGCAGTAAAATTGTACCTCCAAATCCTATCAATGATTTCACCCTTTCCAATGTGATTATCAAGCAAATCAGGCACATCACTTGGAGTAACATAACCATACCTGAAGCATAAGAACAGCATAATTATTTAAACTTGAAAAAAAAAACAAATAAAAATCCTTATAAAATCTATTTCAAAACCATGAAAGACATGTTATCTTACCAATGACCACAAACTTTATTATCTCGAACACTATAAATAATCAAGTTTCCTGCATACTTGTGACCACCAACATGTGAACAAGCACTCACTGACACATTATTTAATCCCCTTAATTCGGCCTCTTCTTTAAATTTCTCAATTAAAATCGGTCCACAAAAGCCACATCTTTTATCGCGACTACTATGTGAACATACAAATATGTGTGAACCCGTCATTGTTTCTTGAACGCCTGTAGACCATTGTTTTCTATTAACAATCACTTCATCCACAAAACTATTGATGTCCGGTTCTTTCAATCCTCTTCATTCACAAAAACTTTAGTAAGTAAAATAATAAATCAATTTAAAAATAACAAATTAGTCAAAATATCACATGCCAGACAACTTTGCTTCCTAAAAACATGTGGTACATACTACATATGATATCATATCAAATAATAATTTGGTATTCCAATTTATACTATTTTTGTTTCCCTTTTTAAAGCTTGGAGAATATGTTTGTTAGTGTTTGTATCTATACATCATATGACTTTATACTTTTGGGCCAAACATAATATTTGGGCACCACATCTCATCTTTCATGTTTCTTTTATATACTTACTCTGTCCCACAAATGATAAGTTTCCTTTTAGGATGTTACATAAACTTTTTCTTTTTTTGATCATGGTAGCAATGACTAATAATTGTTTGGGTTCATAAGATGATAAGAGTATATTTGGCAAATAGTCAAGCTTTTTTTCAAATGAAAAAAAAAGTGAACTTTCTTTGGATTATATCAGAAGTCATATGCTGAATGAAACGAAATAATTGTTTAAATCGATATAATTGTTCATAATCATGATCATTAATCTGAATTCTGAAATTACAATATCCAATATCCACTTGTCTGTTAGGGACATAGCAAAACAGATTTTGGATCATGGTATACAAATTGAGGACCTAAAAATATTATTATATTACTAGTTTGTGACACATCAAACTAGAAGTATTAGAATTTATTAAAATAATATAACAATAAAGTAAAAAAGCATCTATTTTTTGTGAAAATTCTCAATCTCAAAATAAATATCTGATGACATGACAGGTTGATCGGTAATATGAACACCAAGATTATGACATGATCAAGTATAATATACAAACCAGACAAACAATAATCCGCTAATAACATCTACTGATTATCATCTTAATTCTTACACATGAACATCAAACAACTTTTAAGGTCAAATATTTTTTATATTGATAGAAGCAAATAGCCAGAGACATAAACCTAACAATTAGATCAGAACCATAAAACTTACTCCTGTCAATTTACTCAACAACAGTATAGAGCTAATTAATATAAGTGAATCACCAAAAACTTAAACCCTAGGGCTTTATTAGATTACCTGTACTTGACCATTTCAGGAAAAAGTAACACATCTCCATCCGATAACTCTGTACCTTCACGACCTTCGCATATCGTCAACAGAGTCTAAAAAAATCCAGTTCACAAACAGAAAACGCATCAAAGCTTTAAAATTGACAAATCTCGGAACAAAATTAGTTAATCACAGACGCATAACGGAATAAACACATATAGAGAACAGTAACCTTCACAGGAATGTTGTTCTTGCGAGCTTTAAGAGCTCCGGCGAGAAGCTTCGGCAGCGGATGCAAGTCAGACGATTCAACTCGCGAAGGCCACAACTCGTGAGTTTTATAGCAGAGGATTACATGACGGTCGTAAGCAATAGCGGTGCCGGAAAGTTTCTCGGAGTGCATCTCCGGCCGTTGGAATCCGAACTTGACATTGTCGTCGACCGCCGGTGCACCGGTAGGGATGCCGTTGGTGCCGTTTTCCGGTACGGCGGCCATACAAGCGGAGTGAAATCGAGAAGAGGCGGAGCGATAGGAGATAGCAAATTGAATGGCGGGAAATGTTCTAGGATTTGTTCGCATTTGCGTTTGTGTAATTATTCATTTGGTATTTTGGTTTGTATCGATGAGAACGGCTGGTGGACTCTCTTCCACCTTGTGTTTGTGGATCTTGAATACGAGGGTTTTGGAAGCACGCGCCGGTTTGTTTTCGGATAGAGTAAATAAAATGACATTTGTTTTAAAGGTAATTACAAGAATGGTCCTAACGGTTTGAGTAAAGTAACAAGTTTGGGTATTAAAGTTTAAAAGTATCAAGTTTAAGGTTTGCGTTTTCAGTTTGTAACAAGTTTGGGTATTAATGTTAATTTTCGTTAACTTTTCAGTTAAGTTTATAGTGAAAATGACCAAAATACCCGTTCACTTTTCACTGTTATTCAAAAAGTCAAATGATATTTTGGTCATTTCTCTTGGATTTAATAGAAAAGTTAACGTCAGTTAGTATTAATACTCAAACTCGTTACAAAGTTAAAATCATAAACCTTAGGCTTGTTACTTTTAAAACTTAGTACCCAAATTAGTTACTTTTCCCAAACCACAGGGTCCATAGTGTAAATAACTCTTTGTTTTAAATACATCAAGGTGTTATTGGTATGATGTTTTTTTTTTCAAATTGAGTGTTTTAAGTATCATAAGGTAAAAATTTAAAAATTTGCTGTTAAAAAGATTTATATGTGTGTTTTTATATTAAATTTAGCTTAATATAAAACTAAAATAAAATTAGAAATTTTGAAAATGGATGGAACTTTTAAGTTTATAATTGTTGTTTAAAATGTCCAATGCAATTATGTAACCTAAATTAGTTTTTCTTTTAAATTTATCACTGTACATTTATTAGAAATTGTTTGAAGTTACCAAAAAAACGTTAAATAACATCAATAGAATTGTATTTGTGGATATATAAGTTTTTATTTCGCCAGAAAGAAAATATACTTGGATAAAATAGGCTAAACGTGGCTAGTATGAATCTTGGTGATTTTGTCTTAATTTCCCGTCTTCGTGGATGAGATTCTTCTCCATTCAAGGATCTCATGACTATTGTGCATTGACTCGTGATCTCTAATGTTATGAAGAAACCTTTTAGAAAAGTTCCCACTATTTTCCATTCCTAAAATTAAAAAAAAAATGTTATCTTTCATTTCAATTTTATAACTATTTATTCTAAAATATTTGCCTTTAAAAGCGGTAGCATTGTAGTACGTTTAAATCCTTCAATAACTTAATTAAAAAGGAACAACCTATGAGGGTTTTTTGCATTGTGGCACATTCAGGGGAGGTTCTATACGAAGCCGAGGTGATACCCCTCAAATTTTTCCTTGTAGTTTAAGAAAAAAAACGGTTTTATATATCCAGATACTCCTAAATGAAAATTCGTATACCTCTAACCGAATATTTAGGTACTCCTAAAATTTTTTTTAACCCAGCAGTCCTAAAGTTTTATTAAAATGCTAAATTTTTATAAAAAGATTCAAAATTATTATGAAAATTCAATTAATAAATTTTGAAATAAGTAAAAGTGGTACCTTATTTTTTTAAAATCTCTAACCTAAAGGGGCAAAGGTGTAAAAGTGAAAAAAAAAAAAATATGTGAGACTCCATCATTGGAGTCAATCGACGACCATTCGACCAAACAGAACATCCAAGCAGTCAACGACCAGTCGACCTACTGCTGGCGACGTCCGATGAAGAACAAAAAGACACTGATGACTCGCAGATTGGTTTTCCAAGGTGGATTCGTGGGTATTAGGGCTCTAAATCAACAAACTAAGCTTTTTTCTCCATATCTTTTCATTATGGTTGGTTTAATGAAGATTTGATTTTGATCTAGGGTTTTGAAAGATGAAATGAGTTGAAATTTGGGTGTTAATTTAGCACTAAACTTGAATTAGATTGTTTTTAGTATGTTTTCATCATTGTTGGGTGGTTCCATTATAACAATTGTGTGATAGCTCAAATTAGGGTTCTTAAGGATAGATTTGGGCAAGACGAGAATGTGATAAATTGGTTTATAATTTACAGATTTACAGTGAATATAAAACCACAAAATTCTAAACAAGGTTCTATTGGAACCTATTTTAAAAGAAAATTCTGAGAATTAAAATGAGAATGTGAATGAGAATACGAATGTGGGTGACAATGAGAATGATGACACTGAGCATGAGAATGATGATAATATTGGTCAAATTATTCATTCGAGTTCAAATTCTTCAAGGGCAAATGGTTCAAATTCAATTAATTATGTTGGTCAAAGTATTCCTTCGAGTTCAAGTACCTCAAGACCAAATGGTTCAATTAATTTGAATGATCTTCCTTTGGACCCCTCGGATAGGCGACATATTGCTGGTTATCACCCAAATGAAGTCGGTGAAATAAGAAAACATTATCTTGTTAAAAAAGCTTTTCAACCACGGGGTAAAATATTTCCAAACAAAATCTAGTCAGGTAGGCGTACGCATTTTTTGGTTGAATGGTATGATAAATATGTGTGGTTAGAGTATAATAAATTGACAGCTCCATCAATACAAACAGAGATCATCGATTTTTTTGCAAAAGAAGTTACGAAGATGATTTGTGATCAAATTAAATATGATGTGTTTGGGGTGTTGGCTGATGTATATAGTAATGTATCTATGAAGGAACATTTGGTTGTGGTTGTGAGATATGTTGATAAACGTGGAGTTTTAACCGAGAGTTTTATTGAAGTTGCTCATGTGAAAGATACATCTTCAACAACTCTTAAAGAATATGTTATTTCTTTATTAGCAAACAATCATTTGAGCATAGATCAAGTAAGTAATAAAGTTCACTACATAAACTTTGATAGTATTAAAAGATTTATCTTATAGTCTGTCTTATGGTTAATTTTTGTGAAAACAAGTGAGGGGTCAAGGCTATGATGGTGCAAGCTGTTAGGTTTTAACAAGTTTATCAAAGTCATTTTAACCATTTAAAATGAAGAAACGCAACAGATAATTAGTGTTTTAAAACTTGTTTTAGATGTTCATAAACCATTTTATGATTAACCCAAATCAAAGGATCCATATGTGGATGTTCATACTTACAAACAAACATAGTTAAAGCAAGTAAAACTACCTCCTCCTGTAGAGGGTGTGATTCTTGAAGATTGATGATGATTCTTGAATGGAATCTCCAAAAGATGAAGACCTCAAGCTAGTATACCCACAAGCTTGCAACAGTACACCAAGATTGCTAGGATTCAACAACAAAATCACCTCCTTTTGGGCTCCCTTAGTCTCGGCCAAGATATGGAGAAAGAGAGAGATGAGAGAGTATTCTTGTGTGTGTGTGAGAGAAGGTGTAAATCTAATTGCATGAAATCTAAATGGCTCTTTGCCACTTACTAGTGAACAAGAGAGAGGGAGGTGGGTTTGACCACTAGTTGGCCGCCCCCCCTTTGATCCAATGGGGTAATTTACCCACTTAATCTTTTACCTCAATTGTTTGTTAATGTGTAGTAAAAAATTAAAACCCATTTAATTTATAACACATTGCTACTAGTCATGCAACATTTCACTATACTTCACTTATGTTATTTAACTAATTAAATAACAATTGTAAAGTGTTCTCTCAAAAATAAATTATCCAAGTAATCTATTAATTTCACAAGTGCTCTTATTTAGAAAACCCATTTTCTAAGTGTTGTTATTTATTTAATTGATCAAATCAATAAATAAATATAGTAGGTGTTTGTCTAGCTTGTTATTGGGTATGACCCGACTTGGTACATAACATACTAGCCACATCAATTTGTTATGTCTCTTGGGCAGATAGAACCAACACCAACGTGTACTCTGGACCACGTCGCGAATTCCACCTAACCTTGACTATAGAAATTTGTCTGTTCTTGAGGCGTTTGATTTCTCGATCAACGATTTCAATTGGTTCTTCGATGAAATGAAGTTTGTCGTTAATGTGTATTTCATCAAGAGAAATGATTAGTGATTCATCCGCAAGACACTTCTTTAGATTTGAAACGTGAAAAGTGTTGTGAATTCTGTTGAGTTTTTGCGGTAGTTTAAGATTGTAAGCAATGGGACCAATCCTTTCGAGGATCTCAAATGGTCCGACATATCGTGCTGTTAACTTGCCTTTCTTTCCAAAACGTACCACCCCCTTCCAGGGCGATACTTTTAGAAGGACTTTATCACCAATATCAAACTCGAGAGGTTTCTGTCGGTTGTTAGCATAATTCTTTTGAAGATCTCTCGCAGCTTTGATGTGTTCTCGGATTTTAAAGATTTTATCAATCGTATCTTGAACCATTTCCGGAACGGTAATTGCTTTTATGAGTTGAGTGTCGCCTACCTTTGTCCAACACATCGGCAATCGGCACTTTCTACCGTATAATGCCTCGAATGGAGCACATTGTATGCTGGTGTGATAACTGTTATCGAACAAGAGTTTTACTAGTGGAAGATATGTATCCCAAGTGTCGTTGAAATCTATTATACAAGTCCTTAGCGTAACCTCAAGGCTTGTATAATTCTTTTTGTTTGACCATCATTTTCGGAATGATAAGTGGTGCTTGAGTTCCAAACGTGTACTCAACGTTTCAGGAGTGTTTGTTATAATGTTGGTGTGAAACGGTTGTCTCTATCGGAAATGATTGATATGGGTACACCGTGTTTTGTTAGGATTTCTTTGATATAGATTCTTTGGCAAGGATTTTCATCTTGTGATTTCTGCGTATAGAAAATGTGTTGATTTGATCGAACAATGATCCAAATCGTATTATGACTGTGTGATATCCGAGGGAGTTTTTCTAACGGAGTTAATGGAAATCTACGTCTATTTCTATAGTGGAATTTCCGGTCGCTCAAACAAGGTTTCTGATGTTTGATCTGAACTATATCAGATTGAAGTTATGATACATCTTATCCGCTCCAAGATGTATTAAGTATTTGGATGTATGGGTTTTACTGAACATGAGGTTTCTTTAGATTGCCAAACCTTGGAATCCAAATATGATATGAGTTTCGTGTAACTTCCAAATGTTCTTCCATACCTCTCAGGGATTCGTTTCCTAGGTTGGAATCATTGTGTGCTCCAAGTCGAGCTTCTCGAGATTTAGTTGTTATATCTGAAGGAATGGTTATGCCTAATTCATTAACCTTGAAATGTTTTGAGTTGCTCCTTAAGATGTCAGACATAACATTGGTATTTACTCGGGTGATACTCGTAATTATTGAGTAACTTTACTTATAGGTGTTTGCCTTATGTTAAGATTGTTTTGAGTGAACACGCACTAGATATTGGTGTATTTCGTACCATATAGATAATGTTTTGAGAGCAAAAATTTCCGTATTTAACTCGGTGATTCATGAGTGGTGAAATTTTCTCTCGGGAATGTGTATGTTATAACCTTATCGTTTTGCATGAGTATGCATCTCAACTGTCATTTGTGAAGTGTTGTATTAGAGAATGAATCCTTCTATTTCATCGTGAAGAGACAGGATTGAAGTGTAGTTTCAACAGTTGGAGGGCCGATTCTTTGTAATTGCCTTACTCGAACTTTTACCCTTCCAGGTTATGAGTTGTGAGTGATTTTCTACTGAGGAGGTTTTGATGAATCGTTCATGATGGTTGGCCAATCCCAAGGATTTCCATCCTTTAGTTGGTGTTTTAGGTGCTTTTCCGACTTTTGATGAGTTCCTTTCTCACTAACGATTTGATCTAGGAATCGAATTTCTTGTATCTAGAATCAATAGCGTGTAACTGCTATATTCTATGCCACTTCGGATTCAAGTGTTATTCGTGTTACTAGAATAACGAATTCGTTAAGATAGGGTCTACACACCCGTATCCGTACGACTCACGGACATAACTAGAATGTTAGTTAGCCCAAACGGCATAATCGTGAATTCATAGTTTCTGAAGAGCAATATCCAGAATATTCTAGTGGTAAACGTAACTTAAGTCGACCATTGGGATTTATGAAGTTGATCAAATAAGCCATCGATTCGTGGATGCTTACTCTTGATCCAGAGTTTAGTTCGTGGTAATATACATTCGAAAGGATCCGTCTCTACCTTGGACGGGTATGATTGAATTCTCTCAAAGCGAGAAGTTTAGACTAATGAATCCTTTATCTAGGAGTTTTGGATTTGATAGATGTGTATATCGGAGGACGTTAATCTGTACAATACTTGTGCTACAGGCCTATCCCTTGTATCAAATTGATTTAGAAGGAAGCCAATCATACTGGCTGTATTCCAAGTAACTCTGTTTGGAAGATTTCAGGATGTTCTTTGAATAATTCGCATATCGTTTTCCGAAAACACGTGTGTTAATTCTTGTGTTAGCACTTCGGGATTTTCTATGCAGAAAGTTCGTCCGACTTTAGCGTTTACCCTCTCTCCTTGGACTGGTAGAAAGGTTTCATCAGGGAGTGTGATATGGGTAATCAATTTCTAACAAACTGATTTCATGTGGTTCTTGGGAGTTTCTGAGAATGAATGGAAAGTATATCAATGATTATTAGGTGACAGATTCATGGGTATAACTCCTTTCTTGGTGATACCAAGAGGATGGTACAAATCGGTGTATTTCAATGATGAGTGTGATGGTTAGCTGGTTATCAACTGTGTTTGTTATCTGAGTGATCTGGTTCTGGTAAAGGTTACTTGAATGGGTATGAATTGTGATCTGTGTAATCCGGGTTTGTGATTTGTATAACTGATGAGTAATTTGGTTTTAGTTTTGGTAAGTTGATAACACAAGGTGATCCGAGTTGGTTTTGAGATGTGATAAACATGAAAATCATACTGATTACTAGTAAGAGGTGGGATCTTATTTAGGTAAGCAAGTTATTAAAAAAAAGTGTGATCCCCTCAACAGGTTCACTCATGGATGGTATAAACTTTGAAATGTGTGATAACTTCCTTGCGTTTCATTGATAGACCTAGGATAATCTCTTCCTTATTATCCAGATGATGCCATAACCGTACAACCCCCTTCTGACACTTGGAACATGTATCTTATCATGAGATACTTGCATCTCCCTTCGAGATGTATACATACGTGTCAATCTGCCGGGTTGAAAGTGATTCAAATGGTATGATGGGTAGCACTTGGATTGGCGAATGTGTGTTCTATTATGAGTATTGCCTCCGGGCAATAGATATTGAGTTAAAGGTTTATAGATTCCGTGTTCCACGAGACATCTATTGATATGCTCTATGAACGAAATTTGACTTGAATCGAAGGTTTATATTGTTCTTATGACCTTATGATGTGTACGTGTTTAACTGATAAAAATGAATATGTCGACCGAATTCTCCACAAGTCGTGGCCACATATTTTGATAGAGTGAATTCAAGCGTGTATGTGTACCTTACTTAAGCTGAAGGTCACGTTAGAATTTGATCCGAATAAGTGAATGTGAATACCCGCTTAAGGTATCGTAGTTATACTGAAATAAACGGGTCAATTAAATGTAAGTTGTATACCAGTTGGATTTCCTTAGGACAGTTGGTATCGTTACGTACCTTGGTATCATAAGTATCTTAACCCTCCATAGAAGTGTACCAGAATTCATTCGTACCTTTAAATTCACGATTACTTTGTACACCATAATCGTCAATTTACCTTACATAGGTATTCTAGTTCCTCCTATTTTAACTGTCAAATACTTCTGATCTCTAAGTCCTTTCCGGGGTCTACTATGGGTAATTCTAGTGTCTAACCGTGTCTTGCTAAAAGTGCATCCCTTTCCTTCGAACTGAAGCGACGTGTAATGTACTCCGAGTGGTTCAGACATCTTGTTGGATGATCGGGAATCAAATGATATGACCAATCTAAGTCCGAGACATTGATCATTGTTGGACTTCCCTATGACTTGTATACAGGTGTTACCTCTTGCACCTGAGGCGTGTAATCCCTTAAACTTGAACCCGTTGTACGTACGGGATTTGTAAACCAGAAAGATATTGATTCGTGAAAATCAATCAGTGTGATGTTTTGAGAGTATGATGTTGTGAACAAGACGATTAGGGAAATTGTTTTGGTGAAAGAACTCGTTTCTTTCTGATCCATGATGATGTTGAGTAACTACCCCCAATCCGGGTAATACTCCCTGTTGAGTAACTACCCCTAATCCGGGTAATACTCCATGTTGAGTAACTACCCCTAATCCGGGTAATACTCCTTGTTATGTTTCCCTATGTGGTGATGTCCTTCACAACGTCTCTCGAATTCCTTGTCTTGAATCAGTAATAGGGGAGACTCTCCCAAAGGATCCATCTCATATCAACGAGTACTAGTTGGATGATACCACAATCGCCATGACTTGGTAGAAGTAGAATAGTAACAACTCTTGCTTGCTGTGTGCGGAAGATGATGGTGTCGTGTTCAACTCGTTGAGCAATATACGATTGCTTGAACGTGTTAGCGTAATGTGTATATTCGTGGGTAGAGCCTACAGTTATAGTCTAA
>WOUH02000041.1:8076829-8087172 GCA_009936405.2 Stevia rebaudiana | reverse complement strand
ATTATCTAATCTAGAAACTAAACACTTAATCTTCAGTTTATCTCCGAGCAGTTGATAACCTTCATGTTCCAACAAAAAGCGTCGGGTTGTCTTCATCTTATCCTCCTCAGACCTACCTTAGGTGGGATATAATACTGAGTATTGATGATGATGATGATATGTTAATATTTTATTTCTATGTACTTGATTTGTTATATTTACGTTTAACTGTAAATGTTTAAACTTTAGTATGTGTATATAATATATAAATTTGAAAAATTACATATAAAAATTCGAATCCGATTGGTACCCGACCGTCCGAGTAGTGCATGCCGGTTTTTACTTTTTACAACGGTCATCTAAAATTTTGAATAAAGCATGTTAGAAGTTGGCTATATACCTTGACTAAAACTACTTTTTTGACAAGCGTTGACCTATTTGACCCGCTCCGTTTTGTTATAAGTTATTTAGTGGGCCCGTTTATAGACAAATGGGTTGTTAAGATTGGCAAATATTGCAATAAACGAACATATGGTGTAAATTTTGCGTAGGTTGAGTCGAGGCTGAAGGAAACAACAATTAGACTTGAACAACAATTGGCGGAAGAACAAGTTGCACGGTTAAAGGCTGAAGAGATGGCTCATGCTGCTCAAATGAAATCCAATGATGAAATCCGTAAGCTGAGAGAGACTTTAGAACGAGCCCAAAAGGAGACTGAGGAGCTTCGCAAGCGAGCTGAAAGTGGAAAATGTGCCATTTTATAAGTTGACTTTGCTCCATTCTCCACAAACATTTGTTATATATTTCCTTCACAACTGCTTGATAACCGTCTTATGTTAAAACTCGCTTTTCTTGTTTGTGATATAAATCTGAGTATGTGTTAATAGATATGTTGTCAATGATAAGGATATGAACTTGTTTGTTTTAGATTTGAAGTATGTATCAGATTTATTTATAGTAGGAAATTTGTTTGAAGGAGTGAGTGCATATTAACCTGAAAGTTTTGAAAGAAATGTAGCAAACAAGAAGCTATATTAACTTGAAAGGGTAAGTTTATTTTCTTTTGGGTATAGTGTATTTTTTGGGTAGCATGCTATGCATTTGTTCTGTGTAGAAACCAGCATACATCCTTTTTAGTCTGTTATGAAATTTGAGATGAAAGTGAGTGTAATAGTAGCTAGTGAAATGACAGAACAATATTTCTTGATTAATCATTTTCTCTCGAATATTTCTTGATTAATCATTTTCTCTCGACAAGTTTTGAGTTGGATATATCTAACGGTGTATATATAATAAACTTGTAGGTATACCCAAAATCTATGAGTATACCCGATATACGATGGATGAATTACCTGTAACGTGTTATCCTTGCTAGAATCTTGAGAGTTGATATTGAGATGTTTTAAACAAATAATCAATCAAAACGACGATATATTATTTGTATGTAATTAAAACATGGAATTGACCACTATCGTTTTGGATGGCAACTATGTTAATAAATGACATTGTTTTGGGGGTATTTTAAATATATATTTTCAAAAAACAAGATTTTTTTTTTCTGTAATACGAATTTTAAATTAAAATACCCCCATAACAATTTTTATTAATACGAAGTGAGCAATTTCAGATTTTTAATTACTTGTAGATCATATATATTATTTAGAAAAATTCTATATTGAAATGATAAATTAATTTGTTTGAAGTAAAATGACAAATGAAAAAGTAAATAAATAAACAAACTAAACACACAAAAAATAAGTACACAAATGCATATTAATTTCTTATTAATTCAACTGACTTATCGTTTAACAAGTTTTTAAAAAATATAATTTAAAAGTGCTAAAAGAATAAAGGATAAATGAAAAGTAAAACATAAAAGGAAAAACAAAACAAAAAAATAATTAAGTAAGGAGCAAACTACATATAACGTCCTTTAACTACCTACATACTTGCAAACTTCGTCCTTCAATGTTAAAGGCAAAAAAGTCATTTTAGAAAAGTTTAACAGAAAAGTTAACTTTATTTGGTGGAAGAACTTAATTGTTATAAAACACGAAGATAGAAGATGAATTGTGTAATTTCCAAACATAAGGACGAAACATACAAAATGAGTATATAAATAAAGAACAATTTTTCACTTTACATCCCATTTCACATCCTCATCGCCCAACCTTATAGCTAACAGGTAATCAACTCATCCCTTATATTTGGGGAAACCTACAAATCCCTATTTCATTATTTAATATTATTTGTGAGTAAAAGAGAGAGAATTATAAAAAATAAAATTAAAAATATTATTTAATTGAACAGAGGATGAAAATTATGAATGAGTAAAGTAATTAAATTTTGTAATAATGATGAGTTTAAATAAAACTATTACGATGGCAAATGAGTTGTGAATGCTCTTAGAGGTAGGTGAAGGGTTCATTCCTTAAAAAGGTTTATTTGTTGTAATATCTAAGTAGATTATTTGGTGCAACAAAGAAGTTTGTACCCAACATAACTTCCTGTAAAAACTTTACACAGATACGATTAGACAATTTAAATTTAGAATCCTTTTAACGAAGATGACAATATTACTTATTATTCAACAAATAATCAAAGAAAGAATTTTTTAACCAAAAAAATATATATAATATATAACACACCTAATTAAATGACTTCATCTTTGATATCCTCATCAAGAATCGCGAGATACTATAATTTGACTATTTACGTACAAAATTTTTAAATAAGTTTATTTTGACTTTTTTTCAGGTCAAAAGTTCTCCTTGTGAAAGTCAAATTTGGTGCTTGTCTTGTGGGAAAAGTCTGAAGCAAGATGTTTCAACTCTTTGACTGGTGCTGGTGCTCCACAATAGAATACCCCTGTAATTTTATCAAACTTTCAAGTCAGAAAATGAACCTTTCAAATTAAACAAGTCTTTGTTTAAACACCAAATTCTTTGTTTTTGTAATGCTAATAAAACATAAATAATAATTAATATGTAAAAGAACTCACCTATACGTTGGCCCGGGTGAGTAACAGCAATACGCTTATAAACACTCCTCCAATTAGGCTTTGCAAAATGCGATTTGACTCGAGTCCCCGAGACCACATCAACACCATTTTTGGCATGATTTAGCGACTGAAGCATCGTGATCAAAGCCGACCGAGCATCACCTTCTTCATAAACACTTGTGCAGTAATTATGCATCTCGATGACGCCGTTATGATCTGTTTCCGCAACCTCGTTCATGACCCCTTTAAACCAATCGAACGACCCTTGCTCTCTAGTGACCCAGTAGAAGTAAGCCCTTGTGGTGTTGAAGTTGTTACCGGTGTTCTTCTTCGTTAGCGGTGATGCTGGTGGCAATGAGCTGTTACCGCCACTTTCCAATGCGCCATCTTCCTCTTCTTTAGCTTTCATGTTGTTTACGATGTCTTTAACAATACTGATCATGGGGGTGGCACCAATGCCTAAACCGACAAGTAACACCACGTCGTATTTCTTGTAATCTTGTGCTGGTGCACCGTATGGTCCATCAATCAAAACTTTCGGTAAGCTGTCGATAAGTATGATGAAAGATGGTTATGAATCGGGTTGGGATTTTGACCAAGAAAACATCGGATTTTTTTTTAAACGGAACACTTACTTTTGGTTGTCTCCTTGGTAATCCGCTCTCAAGAGTCCGCTTTTGCCATTAGCGGGTGGTTGCAATACCTGCAGACCACCAAAAGAAAACTTGTGAAAATGCGTTCATGATCCTTTACATCACATATAGAGTCTTCTATCCGCTTATAAACGAAAACATGTATAATGTTTACTAAAAAACCGTACCTGAGAGAAGACGGTTTTCAATTGCCGGGTCCAGTCACCGAGGGTTCTGATATGCACACTTAGGTAGTCGTCTCCGGGTGAAGAAGTTATTGAAAACGGGTGCCTGAACCATAGTTAAGTTGGTTTAATCATACAACATTTTCATTATATAAAAGAGTTTCTAACATTTTTATTTTTTATACACAAGACAAGACTCACCATTCGAATGGAGAAACCGCCTTGCAGTTCACAAACATGTATTGCCCGCTTTTGTATTTGAATCCTTGAGGCTTTGACATGTGAAGTGCCAACACATTTCCGGGGTAAACAGCCACCTTTAATACAAAAAAAGTGTCGGTAAATGTAACACTAATAACAGAGATCTCCCGTTAATGGGTGGATTAAAATTATGTTTTCTCCAAGGAGTCAAATGGGTGAGATAAATGAACTTTTAATGCATATAACATTTAAATTATTATACTTCAAAAATTTTAAATATTACTGAATATAATTTTCGTGTTACTTTACACAATCACTATTTATTACTAAAGCATAAACAAAAAAATAAGACAAAAAGTATTTTGGGTCAACCCAGCTCGACCCATATCAAAACATTACCCGTTTAGATCCATAACCCACCAAGTAACAACATATTTTATTCATCACCTTCAATATCTTGACAGGTTTGACACTCGATCTTAAGGCCCTGAGTAACCTCTCTCCGGCATAAAGCAAGATTGGAATAGCCACATACATCCAAGTCTGTCATTACAAACGAAAAACACAATTTTAGGTCGATAAACCCAAAACGATTGATACAACATATCTTCAGAAGTTTGTACTCACCGTCTTCTTGTACCATTCTTTCGTAAGGTAAATTTTGATCCCATGAACAATGAGCAAAGCATAAACAATAATAAACAGGTGATGAGAGTACCAAAAGGCGTTAAAACCCGTAAGTTTGTTTAGCGGTTTTGGTAGATTGAGTCTACCACGTCTTAACCACGGGGTCGCTAAAGTAAAGGCTATCGCCATTAGAACCACCATTACGATCCCAGTCCACCCAGCGGGTTCCTTCACAAAATGCCAATAGCTATCTGGTTGTTCGCCAAAATATTTAATCATCGGCTCATACTTGTCTTCGGGTGCGGTAAGAAGCCGCGGGAAATCACACGTGAGATGCGAAATTCCATGGAGTCCAACTCCAACAATGATCCCAACCGCGATCACTTTGTGGAAATTGAGGTTATCATTAAAAGGGACCACGACACCGAGCTTGGTCTTGTTCCTTAGCCATGTGATGGTGTTTCGACACACAGGTAGTAAAATTAGAGCCATGTTTAACTTGAGTATCTCGGCTCCACCTTTGGCGATGCAAACACAATGGCCCATTACGTCGAAAGCGGCCCGATTCTTGTACTGAATATACTTCCAAGTAAATAAACCTGCCATCGCGCCCAACCAAAGCGCGATTACCCAAGTTCTTTGCCAATTATCTTGTAAAAAGTACTTGAATCTATCGTACCCTCGTTGGATTATGTTCCTATCATTTGTGTTTCTGAGCTTTTGGCTCAACATCACGCTCAAGTTCTTGCTTTCGCCTCTCACGGATTGTGTTGGGGCTTGTAGTAATAATGTCTCCAAGTTTTCGATCTAGATATTAGAATGCAAATTTGTAAATCTAAACAATAAAATCAATGCCCTTAAGGAACCATATTAAACATTGTTGAAACAATATGTTTAAGACTGCGTACCATGATGTAACCAAGATTGTCAGGATCCAATTCTTCCATGATCAATGCCGCGTATTCATCTGCTTGTTTTTGAATGTTTGATAACTTGTTTGCTGAAGCACTCAAGCTTATAATCTGTAGAGCATAAATAATAAGACATGATTAGAAAGTCGTTAGTAAATATTAATCTTCTGTTAAACTTGCAGCTCCAGCGGTTGCCCGGTTTAACAGGTCTCAAAATCAGCCAACCAACAAAGGTGAGAAACGCAAGCATCACAGGTTCATTGATTATGACCGGTTTGATCTAGTTCACCACTTCACCCATGGTTCGATTAAACAGGTGACAACATGTCCAGGTTTACAAGTCACACTAGTCGGTCCGGACCCGTAAACACTGGTTAAACTTTAAATAGAACTGAGAATCTTACACACAAATGACTTGTGATTATATAAGATCATACCTCTCGAACTTCCTCCTCGGATATTCGACCATCAGCATCTTTATCAACCCTAAATTCATGTAGTTGAATTAGTAAAGGTGTTCACACATCAAGAATTTAAAACCCATAATTAATATTTAATAATCAATTAATAATTTATAAACAAATTCTTACATGTCAAAGAAAGTTTGAAGCCGTGAATCAAAACTTTGATCGGCAATTTGGTCCCAAAACTCCTTCAACTGAGCTTTGTTAATCAGATCGCCGGTTATATTCCGACGCCTACTAAGTGCATCAAAGAGTTCTCCTGCGAAATCTTTTGAATCTTTGTTCATCCCTACCAGAAATTTAAAAAAAAAAAAAAAAAAAAAAAAAAAACATTAGAACGAGGAAACCCATAAAGAAAAGTTTCACCGGCAAAAAACAAACATAAAACCTATGCATTCGCCGAAAAGTGACCGGGGAAGTAAACCGGTGGTACCGGCGGTGAGTTCATCAAACCTCTTCTCCAAAGCGGCCCACGCCGCAGCCCCGTCGGTTTTGCTGATGAATTTCAGCCCTTTCAGAGCATGAACTGCGCCGGACCTCGTCCGGTCATATTGACCGCCCGGCGGCCGGTTTTTAAACGAAGTCAGCTTTCTAAGTTCTTCCGATACCTGCCGGATTCTCGCCGACGCATTTCGGACCACCGACGTCCCTAAAGGCGTCTTCTTCTCCAACCCTTTTGCTAGTAACGACAGCTGCGGGTCCTCCACGTCAGAACCGTCGGCGGTCTTCACGCTGTGAACCGCCACTGTATCGTCGCCGACGTCGAACGTAATCTCGACGTAATCATCGTTGTTTCTCGACCTCAGACTTCCGCTAGAGCTACTGCCGCCGGCGTCATCCGGAATATTAAATCTTGCGCTTTTACGGGTACCTCTTTTGTTCAACGGCCCGCTGAACGACTTCCGGTCAACGCCGTAAACCTCCGCGTCCGAGTGGCGGTTGCTAATCTCCGGCAACCCATCTCTGCCGTCGTCTGTACCCATTTTTCGCATTTGCATCAAATCAAATCCCAAATTTTAGGAAAAATAACAAATACCCAACAGCAATATTACAGAAATTTGCTAGATTTGGTGAAAATTCAAGGAAAATGACGATCACCAAGAAGCAATAGTCGAATTGAACGATATTTTATCGAAGAAATTTTCAAGATTTGGGTGAAATTGTATTGGATCTTTAGAAGATCAACAGGATTTGAGAGTTAAGACGATAACGGTGTATGAATTTTGGGATTTAAATAAGGAGTGAGTAGCAATGGCTTTGGAAGGTTAACAGTGGTTGAAATGAGTCCATTTAGACAGCTTTTGCATCCTGCTCGTCTACTTGTTCGAGAAGGGAGAAGGCTCCCGGTAACGGTGTGTGTTTGAGAATGAGTCAACGGTGTCTTGGATATAATTCGTTATTTGGAATGTTTTTCTTTTAAAACTAAAATAATATACATGTTTTTCTTTATCAAATCTACCAGCCAAACACCATATCAAATGTACAAAGGATTCAATCACATTCCATTCCACTAAGGATTCTACTTCCTCTAAAAAACATTATGTGAACTATACAGTTCCTAAGAAGGAAGTGATATACAAATAAACGATTGTACTGTTACTGACTTTAGCAATCACGTCTCAGAAAAATCTTCAAAAATTGGATTATGTATTCTTTTGTTTGCTCTATCTTTGTTTTCCTTTTTTTATGTATAAATCCAAATTCCATAAGGACTGGGAGTGAATGCGGGTATAACAGAACCTGTGCGGCAATACCGCATCCACCATTGCTGGTTACCTGCGGGTAGGTTTGAAGTGGGTTCTAGTACCCGTAAATTGTGAGGAAGAAAGTATTCGTTGAACGGAATATGGTAGGCGTCACACCCCAACCTCTCATCGCCTGATGATGTCACTGATTACCTCGAATGTTTAAATTGACTTTGATGGATGCAAAAGCTTGCTAGTGATATCACTAAGAGGGGGTGAGACTTTCTCAATTGTTGGGTCAGAACACTCATAATTAACTATTGTATTACACATTTACATAGAAATTGTACGTATGTTATATTATTGAATAATTAATAAAATAATCAGTACATAAGTTGAAACATGGTTTCTAATATGCATCTTGTTGTGTTTGTGCACCATTGTTGTTTCCCATGTTACTTCAATTTGAGTAGATGTATTTGATACTGATATATGTGACACTATCACTATAAGAGCGATGGCATGTCCTTATGTAGAAGAAGTTAATTCGCATCTTATTAAGAGCGATATAACTGGTGATTGTAATCATTTAAAGTAAGGATAGTAGCCCATATTATGAACATGAATTATCGGGTGTTCACCATTTAACCCAATCAACATGTAGTCGTTAAAAGCTTGGGATGTGAATTCCCTTACATGATCCATATAGATATTTTGTATTTGATATTATGGGAGATTATCTATCAGTTTTATCTGGCTCAATAGCTAGGGAAATGCAACATTTCATAAGATAAAAGACTCATGTTTGACCATTGATGATGCATCAAGCTTTATGAAGGAAGTATGAGTCCACATATGTCTTATTAGATTATTTCCATGTATAGGATT
Source organism: Stevia rebaudiana (assembly GCA_009936405.2). Classification (NCBI taxonomy): domain Eukaryota; kingdom Viridiplantae; phylum Streptophyta; class Magnoliopsida; order Asterales; family Asteraceae; genus Stevia; species Stevia rebaudiana. Next base: position 8,078,599 of record WOUH02000041.1, on the reverse strand, counting down.
TTTTTTTATATGATGATTTCAAAGGACTTATAAATTGATAGACTCTTAGATAGCCCACCACTTCATTATACACATGTTTGTTAGCTTAGCGCCAGATGTAGATAACGTCTTGTCAAACATGTCAACATTAGTAGTATATTTTTTTTGTTATACCTTTGATTCGTAGGTGATGTGAATAAGAGAAGAGTTCTAATATGGTCTTCGAGTAATAGGCATACAAAGGAGCGTTCTCGTTCACGTTTTCAATGTAACCAAATATTTAGAAATATGTTAATTTCTTCAGGATTTAGTGTAATTTAAGGCAAGATTTTGGTACACCTAGGTAAGGAAAATACATAATAATATGGACCTTTCAATAAGGAGAGACCAATATCTGAAATAGTACCGATAAGTGTCTCTACTAGAAAAAGCTGGTAATAATAGGGATATTCATAATGATATACCAAAAAGGTAGGTAATAATAGGGATACTCATAACGATATCTACCGAATATAAATCAGCTATGGTTAAAATCGATAGTTTTCAGATGGAAAAAAGAAAGGGAGAAAAAAAATTCAGGTGATAGTGGGCTACATAGGTGGCCTCGTAAAGGATGTTAGTGGGGTACTTGATTAGTTATCCCGAAGTAAATGATTTCTTTCTCCTTGTGAGACCTCTCCCTCGATGTTGTCCCGTTATGTTCTATCATGAACCTCCATCTTCTATGAGTTGTTTCACCAACGCGCGTGACCGGCCTCTATTAGAGCCATGTTCTCTTCTTTTCTTTTTTCTTTAAACCTTGAACGACAGGCGCATTCATCTAAGACAATGAGCTAGTACCGGTTGGTCACATTTAATGGTATTAAGGATTAACTTTCTGTTCATGACAAGACGACATGATATGAGGTTGGAGTGCTTTGTGAAAATATATTTTCGGTACTATATCCGGAAAATGCTTCTTATGAGTGTCGAGAGTTTTTATAAACATGTAACATGTCAACACAGGTGATGTGCTCTTTGCATAGTTATTTTTTAGATATAATATAAATAAAAGCAGAGTTAAATCTTGTAGTAAAATGTGACATAAAATAAGAGAGTTCATAACAAGCTATTGGGAGGAAGTTTGTACAAGAGTTTGCGAGTCAAGCATGAGTCAATAACGTTAGGTGGACCTAGATTAATCGGTTTGTTTCACCCATTTCCTTTGCCCTTGACTTAGCATAGTTTTGTTTTGTTTTGTTTTTTTTTACGACGTTATGGAATGTAGATGTGTACATAGATGTCTCGAGGGTGACATTCTATTGATTGGAAAAAAAAATCTGATATTGTACTTTTGGGTAAAACTTTAATCAATACGTTTTTGCATATATTTGAGAGAACTTTATGTTCTTGACAATGATTCGGAGACCATATAAAATTCAAAATTTTACAAAATCTTTGCAACTGAACCAATAGACGATGAAAATTTTATCCTAATATGTCAACTGCACTTCTTAAACTAATCATTCCCCCTTAATATGTCTAATCCAACCCATATAAATATGATTTATCGTCTGTATCAAATAATTTATCTAATAAAAAAAAGAGAAAAGCAATCTCATTTTTAATCCATCCATCTATAAATGTTTCTAAACTTTTTTTTCTTTAAATCAATTTAAATATCATACCAGATGTGAGGCTTAATTTCTTTATGGTCTTAAAACGAAACCATACCAATGACGGCCAGCACAGCTGGTTCTGAGGTGTGAGGGTTTTCCAGAGGTCACAGGTTCGATTCCCGCTCGGGACATG
>WOUH02000041.1:8053483-8076729 GCA_009936405.2 Stevia rebaudiana | reverse complement strand
TTTCCCGCTTCGTTAGAACTCCGTTTGACGCGCGGTTTTCGCCTATGTTCACGATTTTCCGTTCCGGATCTAACCCCGTTGGTTTCACCTCAATTGGAGATGTCGGGATTTAAGGCTTGTGGAACGTTGCATCGTTTTGCGTGTAACTTTCAAACCGTCGCTCAAATTGAAATTCCGCATACACTCAAATGAATCGAAATAAGTTTTATAATATAATAATACTATTTATTTCATATAAATATCAAATTACAAATGACATATCGCCGGATTACAAATAGTCAAAGGCCGGAATCTCATCGGTCAACTGCTGGATAACGGTAAGTAGTTATATGCTACCTTGTTACGACTTCACTCCAGTCACTAGCCATGCCTTCGGCACCACTCATTGGGGTTAAGGTAACGACTTTGGGCATGGTCAACTCCCATAGTGTGACGGTCGGTGTGTACAAGGCCCGGGAACGGATTCACTGTTGTATGCATGACCGACGATTACTAGCGATTCCGGCTTCATGCAGGCGAGTTGCAGCCTGCAATCCGAATTGAGGATGAGTATTTGGAGTTAGCTCACCCTCGCGAGATCACGACCCTTTGTCCCGGCCATTGTAGCACGTGTGTCGACCATGGCATACGGGGCATGATGACTTAATCAATTATGCCCAATAATTGAATTTTTAAGTTGTGTTTTATTTAGTTAAAAATGTTTACTAAATTGTAATTCCATGAAAAAACGAGTAGATTTTTATTGGTGTATATAATTCAACAATACACTGTTACGAACACACATATAATACTGATAGTCTACTTACTTTACGTAGGATAAAGTATATAGATTTAACATCTTATTTCTTATTAGGCTTTGCATCACTAAGACACTACGTTTACCTTAAAAAAACACAAAAGAGTAATGTTTGATTTCCTTATTAAATAAATAGAGTATTGGAAAAAATAATATACGTGTGTTAATGTAATACTAATCCAAATAATAGAGGCAATGCCTCACAAATAAGAGAGTATGAACCGGGCAAAAATAGTTTATAAATAGGCAAATCAGCAAATGTCATATTTATATTTAGACTAAATTACAAAATTCGTCCTTTATATTTAGCTCTTTTATGGAACTCATCTTTTTCAAAAAATAGCTACAGGAAAGATCCTTTTCTGAAAAATTTCTCACATTTTTTGTCCTTTAAACTAACAGAAGTTAAGTTATTCAGTTAGTTTACAGTAAATGACCTTTTTGCCCTTATTTATTAAAGGACCTAAAATGTAATTCTCACTAATATTTTAATTCAGTATTTTTATTTATATATATTTTTTCATTTTACCATTTTTTTTAACTATTTATTAGTTGACTTTAGTTTTTAAGTAATTTTCAGTAAAACTTAACTTTTTAATAAAGATTTTAAGAATTGAGTTTTGTCTTTATCTTTACGTTTTGAATTATCTAGCTTGTTTTTTTTTTTTGTCTTTTCAAATACATGTAACACCAAATCATTGATTAAATCATAGTAATTAACTTAAACTTTTATAAATAAAGTTTCCAGCTTGTTATTTTTGTTTTATAATCTTTTATGACATAAATTGGTTGGTTTAATCTACTTGATCATTTATTTGTATAACTTATAAAATTTCATGAGTTTTTAACCATCAACGATTTGTCCATTATTTTAAATTCGCTATTAACTCAAAATTTATGTTGGACTTGACACATAGCTTCTTACCCTTCTCATATGTTTAAGAGCTTTATTAAAGTTGCATATCCTTTTCTTACAAAAAAAATAATTCTATTATTAAGTTGTTTTGTTATTTTATCACATAATGGTTTTATTATTATGTTTTATTTTATGGTTTTAGATAAGTGACGAAAATGCCCTTAACAAAATAACAAAACAATTTCGTAGTAAATAGCATTTTCTAAAAGAAAATGATGTGCAAATTTAATAAATTCTTAAAAATATGCGAGAAGGAAATATATTGTCAAGTCAATGACAAATTTCGAGTTAATACCGACAAGTTTTTTTAATATGGGACAGGTCTTGGATAGTTTAAAATCAATGATAATATTATAAGCTATACAAATAATTTTTAATATATTAAACAAAATCAATTATGACATAAAAGTAAAAAACAGTCTTAATGAAAACTTTAGTATAATAAGTTATGTTAATTAATATGATTTAATCAAATATATGGTATTACATGTATTTTGAAAAGACAAAACGAAAACGAGCTAACTATTTTAAAAAGTAAACAATAAATACAAAACATAAATTTAAATAAAATGGTAAGTTTTATTGAAAATAATTTAAAAATAATAAAGTCAACTAATACATAATTAAAAAATAAAGTGAATACAATATAAGTAAAAGGATAGAAATTAAATAAAAGTGAAAATTACATTTTTTGTCCTTTAATAAGGGTAAAATTGTCATATAGATAAAACTAACTGAAGAAGTTGACTTTCGTTAGTTTAAAGGACCAAAATCGTGAGAAATTTTCAAAAAAAGAATCTTTGTTGTAATTAATTTCAAAAAAGGACGAGATATATATATATATATATATATATATATATCAAGGATGATTTTTGTAATTTAGTGTTATATTTATGATCATTGTATATTTATAAAAAATAATAATTAAAAGCGTGCCGCCTAGAAAATATAAACCAATCTCGTCGACACAACTATTTTCTATATAAAGTAGTTATAATATCACAATTAAACACAAGTTTTGGATCTGTTTCCAGTTTCGGTAGCCTCTGATTATCGAAGAAAACAGTTCGTAACTCGAAACCCTAGATCTCCTCAATTCATCTTATTCCATCTCCAAACCCTCGTGTAATCCTGAAACTCCATCTTCAAAACCCTAACCCGACCACCGATTTCGCTTCTCTCGAATCTCATCGATTAAATTCGTGGATTCGACCGGAAAATTTGCGAATTTCGGAGTTATTTTGTTCTAATTTGTTGTATAATTGGAGAGATGGGACGAGCTTGCATAGAAACACTGGGGACTTCTTCGTCTTCATTATCAGCGCCGGCAGCGACAACGACGTCTACGTCGGTCACCGAGACGGTGAACGGAGAACATGATTTTCGGATTTCGGGTTACGCGCTGTCGAAAGGGATCGGGATCGGGAAATATGTAGCGTCCGATACGTTTATGGTTGGTGGTTATTCATGGGCGATCTATTTCTACCCTGATGGAAAAAGTGTTGAAGATAATGCGACGTATGTTTCATTGTTTATTGCGTTAGCTAGCGAAGGTTCAGATGTTAGAGCACTTTTTGAGCTGACTCTTTTGGATCAAAGTGGTCGAGAGAGGCATAAAGTTCATAGCCATTTTGGAAGATCATTAGAGAGTGGGCCTTATACCCTTAAATACAAGGGTAGCATGTGGTAAGCTAAAGAATTTTTCTTTATTTATGATTATGATTGCTAATGCGAATCTGGTTGAAATATGTTATTAGTTTGTGTCGATTTGCCTGATAATTATATGTTGAAGGGTGTATGAATATACGAGTTCAAATTGATTGATGTTGATTTGTAATTGTACATGAATGTATTTAATCAGTTATGTTTCTTTATGTTATTTGAGACAAGGATGGTGATTTATCTGGGAATGGTTGTGTAGTTTAATTAAAGCCAAGAATACTTGATAACTTTACATGTTTCTTAAAAATTAAAATTTTAAGGTAACCCTTACATGATTATCTCATTTCAATTATTTAGATTGAAAATAATCAGAATATTAGAATGATACTTAGTTTGTTTTTTCTTTAAAGTGATAAATAGTTTTCTTTATACATTCTAAACTTATTAACGTGACTCTTTGTTATAGTAATCAACTAATCATATTGAATGCACATCCAAACACCTTATAAGCGTGTTGAATACAAACAATTATATGGGATATTTATTTGATTGATTGTTTAGTGTATACTGTATATGTTTTTTACTAGACTTCATTTCATTGATTAGATGTGGCAATTTCAACTGTATACTTATAAATTTGTTGGCATGTGTCGTGTTTTATTTGTAAGGTGTCAAATTGGCCAATTAAAGTAGTTACTAATATGGTTTTTGTAGTTGTATATGTTCCACGGCTTATGAATGTGAGCTTCATAAGGATTAGCGAAATCAAACACTTTGGTCACCTCATTCTTCCATGTTAAAAGATTATCTGCAAAAGTGCAAAACGCTTCTTTTCTTATCATTACTTGTGGCATATTGTAGGGGTTATAAACGGTTTTTTAAAAGATCTACATTAGAGACATCAGACTATTTGAAAGATGATTGCCTTCAAATTCATTGTTGTGTTGGCGTTGTTGGGTCCCGCATGGAGGGTCCTAAGACATACTCTATCCATGTGCCGCCTTCAGATATTGGTCAACAGTTTGGTCAACTCCTTGAAAGTGGAAAGGGAACCGATGTATCTTTTGAAGTAAAAGACGAAACTTTTCTTGCTCATAAATTAGTACTTGCAGCCCGCTCACCGGTTTTCAGAGCCCGACTTTTTGGTCCAATGAGAGATCAAAATAGTCAGTGTATTAAAGTTGAAGACATCGAGCCCCCTGTTTTTAAGGTTTGTTAGAAATATTATATTTAGCATCAAAATGCAATTCATGATAGGCTAATATGATTAAAATATTATCTTTTAGTTTAGTAATAAGTAGCTGAACTGTATAATTGTTACTGATAAGTAGATTAAACCCTAATATATGTATATATATCTATATCAATTTATTAATATATAAAACCCTTGGTTTGTGGTTTGCAGGCGTTGCTTCATTATATGTATTGGGATAGTTTACCGGACATGGAAGAGCTAACTGGATTGACAACGAAATGGGCTTCAACGTTGATGTTTCAGCATCTGCTTGCAGCTGCTGACATGTACGGTCTAGATCGCCTAAAACTCATCTGTGAAACTAATCTTTGTCAAAATGTTGCTATAAACACAATTGCAACCACGTTAGCGTTGGCTGAACAACACCATTGCTTCCAGTTGAAAACCGTGTGTCTCAAGTTTGTTGCTTTGCCTGAAAATCTCAAAGGTAAAACGCTTATTATTTGTATTCTTTAAAGCTTAACTAAAATGGAAACGCGTTAAATGGGTTTAAAATTAAAAAGTGGGCCATGAGATGATCATGTGTTTATAACATTCTGGATTTTTATCGTCTTTTACAGTCTTATTTAAATATTACATGGGGACGAAATTGAAACATGAAGTGGTGAAAGAGAAATCTTAGGTTCATTGAATTGTGACATTTACTTGGTGTAGATGAACTACCAATAAAATAATATTTAAGAAAAAAAAACAAGTGTAATTGGGTCAACCCAACATAACATATCCAGTTTTTTCAAATTCTAACAATTAAACCATTTCCCAATATCCCAAATTGCATAAGCTAACCTGTTCTAAAATAGCGGGTCAACCCACATTTAGTCATATAGGTCATGGGTCGTGAGATCAATTTATGGATTCTTGTATCTTGTTTGGTGGTCTGTTACGGGTCAACCCAACTCATTCTGGTTCATCCTAAAATGTGGCCTGTTGACCATATTGACCCGTGACCAGACCATCAAATTTGCTAGTTATTCTGTAATGGTCATGAGATTATTTTAACACAAGTCTTGTTTATTGTTCAACAGCTGTAATGCAGACGGATGGATTTGATTATCTTAAGGAAAGCTGTCCACGTGTCATGACAGAACTGTTGGAGTGTGTAGCAAGGATCAATGAGCATGGTCCCACCATAAGGAAGCGTGCTAGTGAAGTTATACTTGATGGTGTTGATGTTCATGGAAGAAGGGTAAAACAGAGACTCTGATTTTCATCACACAAGAAAGATGAAAAGACGAATTTAACCTTCTATGGAAGTATAGGTAAAATCTAGTGTTAGAAAGGCTGTGTATTTGGTGTCAAGTGTGTAATTCGATGTCAATTTTAGTTTCGTTTATGAATATTTGCTTGTTTAATTTATATTTCGTTTGAAAGCATATTCCTGCATTTTGACTTGAGTACATACCACTTCATATTAATGCCAATATGCCATTAGACTTCGAGTAATTTTATTCAAATAATTGTAAAGATCAATTTAGATATTTTCACCAAGCTTTGTAATATCACCACTTGTGGGAAGCAACAGAAATGTTTTGTCTAGTTATGATTGAAAAATTCCCTTTCAAGTGTTTTTACACGATTTTATGTCAATAAGGTTATTCTGACTGCTTTAATCCACAAAATAATAAACGATTTCAAATTTGCAGATAAAATAAATTCTTATTTTATAATTGATGTTGTTTATAATGGAAACCAAAACTGGCTCAACCGGTATTTAACGACTGAATTGGTTAAACCGACGGTTTCTTGAAGTGAGAGTAAATAAAACTGGTTTGTTTCGTGCTAGACAAAAAGGAAAATTTTGGTTCAACCAGTTAAACCGTTCGATTTAAACTGATTTAAACATTGGCCAAAACAATTTAGAATAATAGTGTTTAAACGAAGATTAAAAAAATCAAGAGTTAAGTTCTTCTTTGCTGCATATGGTTTGGTCTAAATAATCATTTTGCTCCAAATGTTTCAAAATTAGTATTTTTCTCCTTCTGGTTTGCAATTTGTCCCTATTAGCTCCAAAACACTAATGTCGTTAATTTTTATCCGTTAAATGAGGGGTATTTAAGTCTTTTCGGCATACAAGGACTAATAATGAACTTTTGCTCAATTTTGCCCAAGACTAATAATTCAAGGACTTATAATATAAGTTTTCCCGAATTTACCCATCGACCCCAACCCTCACCCGACCCCAACCAGACAACCAAAACTCCGGGGGAATAATACGAGGGCATTCGGTGTCCTCCAAGCTAGGTGGGGAATAATACGAGGCCCGTCAAGATCTTATTCCATACCAATAATAGGTGATATAATGCATGCATGTATCATACTTCATAATATGATTGTAGAGAACGAGGGTCGTTCCATAGCTAATTGGTCGCATGAAGAGGACGAACCTGAACTGCCAAGTTATAATAATGGAGCACCACCACTATTTTAAACACATTTGGAGAAATTTAAAAACTTACGTGATCAAGAAGCTCACCGAGCACTACGCAGCGATTTGGTGGAACACCTTTGGTACATTAAGGAAAATCGAACATCTACGGAATAATTTTTAGTGTGTTTTTCTTTAAAATTATGGTGTGTGATTTTTATTTTTAGTTTTAAGTTGTGTGATTTAATTTTTTATGTAATGCAATTTGGTTATTTATTTTTATTTAACTAATTACGTTTTATTTTTATTTAATTATTTACGCTTTAGTTTTATTTATTTAATATATTTTTTAGTTAAAAATATGATATTTTGTAAACAAAAATAAAAAAGAAATGGTGATGTGGAAATTAATAGGGTGTATGTGAGAAGGATGTGTTGTGAGGTAAAATGTGTTTGTGGAGAGAATGGATGAAAAGCTGATGTGACATGCTGACTAAGATGCATGTAGTAAGGATGGGGTTTAGCGTTGTAGAGAGTCGCTTCATAGTTTGTTTATAAAATGTTTTTTCATCCTTTTAAGAAAAATATATTAATTTGGGTAAAGAAAAAAAAAGCTTCCGGTGTCTGATGTATCATGTGGCGCCAATCGCTCCAAACTGATTTCTAACGATAATGTCAAGAACCACAAACTCAAATCGACGAGCAACAAAACTCTGAATCAATGGCGTCTTACTGCAACTTAAACAGCACCGATCTCTCATCGTTAACCCTATCCAAATGCCCCAATTTCATCTACAGATCCTCTTCTCTCTTTCCGAGAACTATGTCCGTTCATAAAGGATCGCAGTTTGTTGTCCGTTCAATCGCTACTTCCGGTGATTCGAACGGAGACGGCGGAACGCCGGCGGAAAGTGGCGTTAAGAAGAAGAGACTATCGGAGCAGTCTTCGTGGGAAGCGAAGGATACCGAAGGCAATGATTACTTGTACAGGCTTGGTAAAGAGTCGGATAACATGAATATAGCCGTCGGTGCTAGGGCTGGAGTTATTGATGATCTCTTCACCGGAAACTTCCTTGGAAAAGACTGTATGTTATCGTTATGTTTCATGCGTTTGGTGTTGTAGTGGTAATAAGAAAATGAATATCTGATTTATCGATTATCCCTACTGCGTTTTCAAAAATGGTGTTTTGAGATCATAGAATTGATCCTGGAGTATTGATTTTTAGTCTGTTTTGAGGTAATATATGACCTAAGTGGAAATCAATTTTAGTTCCGATTTAATATATTGCATGACCAACTACAATGACTTCAGTTCAGATTTAAACCTAGTTATGCCCTAATTTCAAGTTCTTGACATAGAATGTACTAAGGAAGCATGTCAGATATTCTAGCAAACCATACAGATACTTTGAGGAGAAAAATAATATGTGTATCTTAAAAATACTATTTTGGCATGTTTTACCGAAAATCGAAGTTTCAAAGTATATCTATTATAATGAAATTCTCTATCTAACATAGCATGTGATTGAAGGAAGATAGCTCATGACTGGGGTTTTTCCTGATTTTCAATGATTTTTTTTGTTAAGAATAAAAAATTAAAAAATAAAACTGCAATAATGTATGAATTAGGGGAAAGGGCCTGTCGTTGTTCCAAAACAACAAAGCCTTGTTATTAGTCCTAGTAATCTATTTAGGATCATAAGTTACATGCTTTTTTATCAGTATTCCGTTAATGAGAAATTTTATATCGTTGCATTGCAGCTGATATTGTCTTTGATTATCGTCAAAAAGTAACCAGGTCGTTTGAGTACCTCCAGGGTGATTATTACATTGCTCCAGTTTTCATGGTATGATGTGATTGTGTTTGATTTATATGAATAAACAGTAAACAAGTGTTTAGCTTTGTTTAATGTTAGAGCTGGCCAAAGGTGTAATTTTTGTCCATAACTATTCATAACCACTTGGTGTGTCAGATATGATTACCAGATTTTTTGTTTTAATAATAATCTATTTTTTTATTTTAATAAAATGGTTTTTGAGGTTTAATGCATTACGAAATACGTTTTGGGTTACTAATTAACCGTTTGATCTCCTTCCTTGTTAGCTAATAAATTTATTTAAACTGTTATAGATAAACACGACTTGAATCGACTCATTCATAAGTATATGTCGAAATTTCCACTTTTAGTTAAAATAAATAGCTTTGTTGCCTTTCCACCTTCAGTTTTCGTTGCAAAATGCTTGCAATTATCACATGCATTATTAATGTTTTGCTATGTGTTATTTTTACAGGATAAAGTTGGTAAGTTCTGTTGATACAGTGATAATCAAGATGCTGAACATTTTCCTCCGAAACCATTGTAACATTTATGTTTGAATGTTTTGTTACTGTTATTGAACATTGTCAACATCAAGTTACATTCAGACATATTATCTTTTTAGTTATTCTTTTCTTATCATAATTTCTTGGTGCTTATGTTTCCTTTCTGCTTGTGTATTTTCATGTGCAGTAGTCCACATTGTGAAGAACTATCTTGCTCATCTTCTTCATACCAATGTTCCGTTAATTTTAGGTAAATAATCATTAGACTTCCAATCTAAGCAAAAATGGATCATAACATGTCGCTTGTTATTATCAGTGGCAATTTTGACCCATCTATTTTTATAGTGTCGATTTAGGTTTATGTTTTGTATATAACAGGGCAAACATGTATATAAAAATATCCTGTAGACTTCCAATCTAAAAGATTATTTATTCAAAAGATCGTAACATTTCAATTTTTACCATTGGTGGCAGTTTTGACCTTTTTATTTTCATTGGGTCGATTTAAGTTTATGTCTTGTATATAAAAAGGTAAAAGAATGGGCCAAGCTGGTCAAAAGTGCATGATATTGAGAACCCTCCAAACAATATAAATTCAAGACTCAAGACATTATATTATTACTGAAAATGTATAACTTTGTAACTGTATCAAGCACACTATTTATTAATAGAAGAATAAAGATATTGGACAAAAATGTATTATATTATTACTGAATATAACCCATACCAAAACCTGGTTTGACCACTACATAACTCATACGACCCACCTGTTTTGCCATCTACACTTTATCTACTGACAATATGGCATTACCTTGAGCTTGATTTGTGCATTGTCCACTTAAACTTTTCTCTGTAGACTGATGTCACACTTATTATATTATTATTAAATGTAGCATGCTATGTGTAGAAATTTATGCGTGATATTTTAATAAAACTCGAATTGTATTTAACAGGCGTTTGGGGAGGAAAAGGGCAAGGAAAAACATTTCAAACTGAACTTATCTTTCAGGCCATGGGAATTTTGCCTGTGATCATGTCTGCTGGAGAGTTGGAATCAGAGAGAGCTGGTAAGATGGGTTTTAGTAATGTTTTGTTTTGTTTGTACAAATTACTAATTTACTTTAATTACATAAAATAAAAAAATATAAAAGACACCTGGTTTTCATAGAGATTGACTACAATTACTGGCCAGTAGAGGGTTAGGCAATGGGTTAAAATGAGGTGACACTTTTTGTTCATTTTTAAATTCTTTATAATAAGATTTTTTTTTTTATTTTATGGTCAAAAAATGTAATTGATACATATATGTTCCAATTATACAGGTGAACCAGGAAGATTGATACGTGATCGGTATCGTACTGCATCTCAAGTGGTTCAAAATCAGGTTGGAGGATTTACCTCTTTTTATCATGTGCTCGTACATTTTAGGGAAAATGTCACAGAAATGTAATCAAGTTTGCTAATTGTTCTAGTTAAATCACTCAAAGTTCTTTTGTCTCTTTAAAGTCACTCAACTTTCATTAGGTGTTCCAAACCTAGGTAATTTTTTAAAAATTGTTTGAATTTTTTAAAATTGATTGGGGAAAAATAAAACATATATAAATCTTGTTTTAAAATAAGTGAAAACTTTTTTTCAATTAACTTGATTTTTGAGGTAATTGTGAAAAAAACAAGTTAATGAAATAACAACAAAGTCTCATAATTGTAAAATTAAGTTACATTTAGAATAAATATTCATTAATTAGTAACAAATATTCATATATGTTTCATTTGCCTAAACCAATTTCAAAAAATCTAAGTTTTTATCAAAAAATTACATATAATTGGAACATTTAGTGATAGATGAGTGACTTTAGAGGAAAAAAAATCTTTGAGGGACTTAATTGGAACACTTGGGAAACTTGGTTACAATCCTTAAGTGGTAAGTCAAGTGGTGGAAAAATGGGTGGTGTGGATAACAGTTAATTCTTGGTATGGATTGGTTTGACCTCAAAACATTTTTTTGCCCGAATTTCTAAATTTCTATCATTGTGTCAAAAATCATTAATAATATATAAGATGACTTAGTAGGTTAAATGCGTTAAAATTTTTTACCTTTCTGAGCAATTTTTGACTCATTTCCGTTGGGCTTCTTCAGGGAAAAATGAGCTGTTTGATGATCAATGACATTGATGCGGGTCTTGGTAGATTCGGTGAGCTACAGTTTAAATTGGATTGGGAAATCTGATTGGATGAATAATATTGTGTCACGTTAGTTTCCGTTTCACTCGCCCTTTGATGGATTCAATACCTTGATCATCTTTACATGCTGTCTAAGATTTTAAAATAAAATAATTAAACTGCATTTCAGATCATAAATATTGTCTTATTCATTTGTTGTTATCAGGAAACACTCAGATGACTGTCAACAATCAAATAGTTGTTGGCACACTGATGAATTTGTCAGATAATCCTAATAGAGTTAGCATTGGACAAGATTGGCGGGAATCAGATGTTACCAACAGAATTCCTATCATTGTCACAGGAAATGATTTTTCAACATTATATGCTCCCTTGGTTCGTGATGGGCGGATGGACAAATTTTACTGGTGAACCTATTCTATTTTTATTTATTCATTGCTTTATGTTTTAGACTTTTCTTTTAAAGTTATTATGTTATATATTATAGCATTGGAAATTCAACCTCTTATTGTGCATATGCGCTACGGGTGGCAATTCGTGTTATCACCTAACTTAAACACATGGTTTAATTAGCCATGTAGAACACGGGCACACTTAACGCATGTAACCCACATACGGTTGTTTCTTTAAAATAATCATTTTAGTCCAAAAGTTTGTATTTGAATTTTTTGGTCCAAAAGTTTGCATTTGACTTTTTTAGTCCACCATGGTGGAAGTCGTGGTGAGTAATTTAGGGTGGGGTTGGAGAGAGAGGAAGTATGTTACTGAAGAAGATTTGTTGTTTTTTTTAATAATTTTGTAATTGCCTGTAGCATATGTATTAAAGATTTAACCTCAAATCAAAAGACAAAAATGAGCTTTTATTCAAATTAACGGGGTTAGTAAGCTAGACGTTGATTGATGCCAAAACTATTGGACTAAAAAAGTCAAATTCAAGCTTTTAGACTAACATAGTTATTTGTGTCAAACCATAGGGATTAAGATCGTATTTTACTCTTAAGTTTTAGTTCTAATTTCAAACCTACAGATAACTTGAGTAAAAAAGGTTAGGTAGTTCGGCCCGTTGACAACCAAATCTTGTTTATACCCAACTCTAACCTTTTTTTTCGTGACGTGACGGGAATTCCTACCAATAATATGGGAATTTTGGTACATGTCGGGTGAGCCAGAACGCTTTTTATCTAAAAATGTTACCCAGTTTTATCAGGAACACATTTACTTTGCCCAATTTTTAGTCCAAAACATTTTTTTATAGATAGATAGTGTTAATAACAGTACAAAACTTGTATAATTTCAATACTAATCTATTTCGTCATCGTCATGACGAAATAGATTAGTATTTAAATAATACTAATCTATTTATTGGAAATAAAAAACACTTTGGGAGATTTTAAACATGTTTACTCATTAGATATTTTTTACATTTTGAGCCATTAGAAATAAAACATAACCGGGCTTGATCCATATAAAGAAAATGGGTTGAAATTGCCAGCCTCTTTGATTCAAGTTGTGTCATTTAATACACACAAATCCATGATTTACATTATATACTTTCTGCTCATTTAGGCATTACTAGACCCAAAGATCCACTATTTTTTCTTAAAATTGTACTTACTTCTACTCAATTTACATCATTTAAAAGATACAATGTTTAATTTCTAATTACAGGAATGAAAATAAATGGTATGTGATGTTGATTAATCAATACTAAAATTTCGAGCTTATTTATCTATTTTATGCAAGCTTTAACCATCATGAGTTCTCTTAGAAATATTGTTTGTCGAGCAGGCAGCCTAACATGGATGATATCATTAATATTGTTAATCGAATGTATGAAAAAGATGGTTTATCAAAGAATGACGTCGAAAGCATTGTGAAAACATTTCCTAATCAAGGTATGTACATTACACAATCTTTACCATCGTATTATATATTTTACACGCTTTGATATTGCAGTATCAATATAGAGACATCAAATATCAGTGTAGGTGGCATAATGGGAGGGTAGTGCAAGATTGGGTATCCGGTCAAAATAGGTGGGTTGGTCAAACGGGTATATTTTTACTATATTTCAAAAGAGATTGGATAGGGTTAACCGGCCGCCAACATTTTATTTCTCCGTTTATTTTTTTAATTTCATAAATAACTTTATATATTTATATATGATTTCAAATGATATTATTAAAATAAGAGAAATGCTAAGTTGCTAACAATATGTCTATCATCTTTTCATAACTACCTTCTTTGTGTTTGGTAATTATTACTCCATTTTATTGTTAAGGATACATAACCCTTTTTTATGTTGCTTAAAAATTGATTTCAAATATAGAATTTCTCTTGAAGTAATAATCCAAAATTTTAAAAAGAATTTAGGAAGATGTAAACAATTGAGAAGACTTATTAAAAGTTATGATTCAAAAAACCCATATATTATAGCATGTATTGTATTGGCACAGCCTTGGACTTCTATGGAGCCCTTCGGTCCCGAACATATGACAGTGCAATCTTGAAGGTAGTTACTTTGCACACGCTTATTATACGAGTGAATATACTAGCATGTGAGATGTTTGCTTACTTAAATCTACTTTCGAAACAATTGAATTTGTATGCTATATTGCAGTTTTCCATTTATAGAGATGACATTTATAAGTAAAAAGTGCAATTTGAACACTTCAAATGGATTAACTTTTTATAAATTTGGTAAAATGGGAGCAGGCCAAACCGTGATAAAGTCACGGTCAAAATGCATAAAACCTCCCAAATTGTTTAATTTTTAAAACTAGATTATACTGTAATGCATACATTATTCCTTTTTTTTTTTTAAATTAAAACATTATTTATGAATAAAATATAAGAAATGAAAAGCCAAAAAGTGTTTGTTGGTTGCCCCTAACCAAACACACCCGTTTTGACCTAAACTCATTTTAAACGTATAAAAATACTAGAGTATTTTGGTGACACTAAATTTTATTTTGTAGTGGGTTAATGATATCGGTGGTCCTGAAACCTTTGGAAGTAAACTCCTGAAACGGAAAAAAGACGAAAATCTCCCTGTGTTTGTACCCCCAAAGGTAATATGTGAAATATTTTATAATACTGTATTACTGTCACCTGATTCAGTTAGCATTCAAGCTGTGTGTTTCATTTTATATTTGCCAAAATTGAAGAAATATAAATTTATTTAGTTTTCAGAGATTTTTTTCTTGAATCTTGCTTGGATTGTCTAAGTGAGGATATAATTTGTCCTAAGTTAATCCTAAAATCTCATTTGAATCCGGATTTCTAATTATACCAAAAGGGCGTTTGGATATGTGTAATACACATATTACTTAACCCTCTAGTTTCCATCTAAAATGTCAAATTAGACTTAATATGTGAACTTTTAGGTGGTTTAGAATTAGGGAGTGTATGTTGTCAACTGAAAAAAAAGTGTGTTAAATGCATTTTTCAGTTTTAAAGAAAAGTGTAAATTTATTTAATTCTCCTTAACATGTGCCCTTAGTGCACAAGTTTATCAAACACCGTCTAATCATTTAGGTTTTATAATATTAGTTCTGAATGAATATTTTCATAAGCACAAACTCTCTACTTTACCTTTTTTGTTAACCTAATTTGAGACACAAAAAGCTCTTTTTGGTCATCTCATCTCTTAACTATATTAATTTTTCTTAGGCTTGATTATATGATCAGTATAGTCGTCAAAATGCTAAAGCACGTCAAAAAATAATTTCTACAGCTCGTTTTATTGGAACTGATGATATCATTATATCATATAATAGACATGCATCCAAACAACCCCATAAGATAGTTTCACTCCTTTAAATTCTTTATCTTTTGCTATATATTTTTTATTGTGGTGCGCGCATATAATGTATATATGTGTGGGCATTGGAGGGGAAAAAGTAAATTGCCTTGATTTTAACATTAATTATTCAGCAAACGGTGGAATCTTTACTTGAATCCGGGTATTCACTCATCAAAGAACAGCAGTTGATAATGGAAAGTAAACTTTCAAAGGAGTACATGAAGAACATGGATGATTAATTATCACAAGCTGAAGTTTGACTAAAGGTAATAGTTTATGACCCATTTAATTCTAAAATAGTAATAAATTAATCAATTTCTGTTATGTTTTATCTCAAATAGGTGACACGTGTCAAGCGGGTCAAACCGCTCGAACATACTGAAAAATAAAACGTCATTCAAAGATCTAGACTGTTATTTCAATAATACAGTTGTGCAGTCATAACTAACATGTTGAATACTTACTCTAAATTCTTAAAAATGGACCAGAAAATGCTTCCAGGTCAACCAGAACCCGTTTCGATTATTTTGTTGCTTAATTTTGATTCAATATGTTTGAAGGAGTTTCATTTCCTACTATGCTTCTTTTCTAGGTCAAATTGAAGTTCAACCAAGATGCATCTGCAATTAAAGCAAGTTTTCCTGTAAAAAGAACAATTTGAATATTTGAAACACTATTTATATGCAAAATTTTATGGATTGGATCAGCAACTTTTTGTCAATTTTTGTATAATACTAGAATTAAAGAGCTTTCGGAAAAGTTTGAAGAACCCTTTTTGGTTCTTAAATGAAATATTCAAAGAGCATTGTTGTACTTGTACATATGGAATGAAAGTTGAGGGTGTATTAAAAATTTGGGAACGAAAGTTGAAGGTGTATTAAAAATATAATCTAAAAGCAAGGGGTAAAATGAAAGTATTCAATCAATCTTCTTCAAAACCTAATATATCGTCTTCTTCGCTGCCAAGCAAACCAGGAGACACCATCACCGCATCCACCTCTTCTCCAGTCAAATTCTGGCTCCCACATAAGGGTAAACATCATATTCCAACGGTAAAATATGTGGCACAAACATATATATTATATACAAACGCACAAAAAATCTGTGCAATAAGAATACAACACCAAAATAAGAATAAGCAACAAAAACTAAACCCTCAGTATTAGAAAGACTGAAATCACGTAAATCTGTCAACGTCAAATTCCTCGACTTTGAACAGTTCTTAACCCATAGATAACCAATGATTTTTTACATCCTCAATGATCTTGGATATACATACCGGCTCCTGCTTGAATATTTTTCCATTACGCGTTTTCCATATGACCCAGATTGTAGTTAAGATCACTGAGTTTATTCTCTTTTTCCATCTCCTTGAACCGGTGACATGTTTGTGTATCTCGAAAAGATCTTTTAGACAAATAGCATACAACAAGGTTACCCTCCACTATGTTGAGATTGTTTCCAAGACACATTGTGCCATATAACATGATACAAATATATGTTCCACTGTTTCCGCATGATCTTCACAAAATGGGCATTGGACCGAAAGTAAGTTAATGTTTCTTACCGATAAGGCGATAGATGTAGGAAGTCGATCCAGGCCCGTTCGCTAGGCAAAGAGAGTCACCTTCTCTATAACCCAATTGTTCCAATAAAACTTGTGTTCCAGCTCAGCCTGATTAAAAGATTGGAGTTGCCTCTTAGCGCTCTTAACCGTAAACATACCAGAGTTTTCAAGAGACCATATCCACCCATGGTCTCTAATACGTAGCCATATTGATCTAACAATCGACGATATCTCCGCTAATTCTCTTAGTTCCTCTTGTGAAGATATTGGCCCCTTCCAGCGAAAGTTCAAAACCAAATTACAGTTATGCACATGTATTCGATCTGCCACTATACAGAACTTTGATGGCTCCAGATTATACGACAGGAAAACGATGTTCCAATGGCTCCAATGTAATCCAACTCTCTTTCCAAAATTTGATCTCTATCCCACTTCCCGAATCACCCCTAATAATCTTACATGGGTCCACATCAAAATTTAACAAGTCAGATGTAATCTTATAAATTCATTTCCACTGGCCTGGAATTGACATCTTGATTGGTATCATATTCCAGGATCTTGAATTATGATGAAAGACCCAAATAACTTTTCTCCACAAGTTGTTCTTTTCTTGCTTAAATCTCCACCACCACTTAGCTAACATAGTCATATTAGCTTGTTTTAAGTTGCCCAAGCCAATACCCCTTGTTCTTTAGGCCCAATGAGTTTTTTCCATGCAACCCAATTCAATTTGGCTTTGTCATTATCTCCACCCCGTAGGAAAACCCTCTCATACGCTCCAAAATATTTAGAACCTGAACAGGAGCACGATACAACAAGAAAAAATATGTAGGCAATAGGTTTAGAACCAATTTAATCAACGTTATGCAACTCCATATGATAGTTGACTCGCTATCCAAATGGGTAATCTTTTCCAAAACGTATCAAGAACCTATTTCTATTTCATAATAAGGTTCATATGGGCACCAACTTGTAGCCCCAAGTGTTTAAACGGGAAAATTCCCACCCGACAGTTGAGCATAACAGCCATTAAATTAACCCATTGGGCCTCAATACCAACTCCAAACAAACTCCTCTTTGATAAATTGATCTTTAACCCAGATATGTAGAAGCACCTTAAAATTCCACACAAATTAATAGCATTTGAAAGTGTCCATTCACATATAAACACAACATCGTCGGCATATAGGAAATGCGATAATGTCGGGCCACTTAAAGAGCACTTAATCCCATGAAATAGACCAATACCACTCGCCTTTTTCATGAATCCAGTCAAGGATATAAAGTGAAAATTTAGACCTTGATTAGTAAATAAATTAGAGGGTGAACATTATTCGATGCCCTTGAGACGGTCCCGATAGTTGTTTAACGGGTTAGGAGAGGTGAACCATAATTTAACACATGCGAATGAGTTACTTGCTAAAAATCAATTTAATATTCACCTCGAATAGGTTTGAAACTTTTCTTATCATCGAAAGTTTTGGGTATATGATAACTACTTGTAAAAGATCAATATATTTAACATTAACAAAAATTTAACAAGGGCAGATAAATCAGAACAACTGTAGTGTTGTTTTAGGATACAACAACTTAGGGTTAATTGACGTTAAATCACTAGTTAGTATGGTGTGTGTAATAACTGCAGCGGATAATACCTACAGAGTCAGAATGGGGATGAGAGTTATAGGTTTCTCATAAAAATTATAATGTATTCAGATATATTAATTCCCTGAAATGTTATAAATTTATTTTGCTTGTTTGTTTAACTATGTATTTTATGTTTAATAAGTTTTATAAGTTAAAAATAGCTAAATAAATTGGTTAATTATGCTTTTAATTAAAAAAAATTCAAAACAGAAAGTTTGAGGTTTATATAATTTCCAAAACTAGATAAAAGGTTTTTTTGGATTTTATATGGTTTTATTTATAAGTTATTGATTTTATTTAACTATTTAATAATTTAAATAGCTAAATAATATCGCTTAATTACAAATAGTTATCAATTGTATTTTTAACTCAGAATATAAGTTCCTAAGACAATAAAAAGGTTGCTGGAATTTTTATAGGTTTTTATTTCCTATTTTTAGTATTTATTTTATAGATCCGAAAGTTGTTCTATAAACCATTATTTTAAATTTTATATAAAAACTCAATATTATATTTTTATTGGATGTAGAATTAAATTATGAGAATTTTTATATAAAATGGGTAATTTTTTATAAGAAATGAATTAGTTATGATTTATTTTAAATTTTGATATTAAGAATGAATTAAAACAAATAAATAAATAAAACATTTCGAAGGAACCGGCCCAAAAGGAGGGGACCAAGGGTCAACCGGTCTTCCGTCTAGTGGTCGAGAGTTCTAACCACTGTGCCATAGTGGTGCTTTCACACTAAGACTGGTTTTTAATTACTTTTTATGTGTTCTGGATCGGGTCTGGTTCCAAAAGAAGAACACGAAGAACAACACGTTAAATTGAACAATTTGTACTGATGTGTGTGATCATTGAAGACTTCAAACATGGGGGATTTAGATGATCGGGTATGGGACATTCATTAGTGACAATTGAATAAAAAGTAAGCAATTAAAACTAACTAAGCACATAAACAAACAAGAATCCCTAAGTGCCTATGTGAGTCCCCGGCAATGGCGCCAAAAACTTCATGTGTGTGATCATGGTGTGTAAATCAATCAGGTGATAAAATTTATAAAAACGACTACGGAAAGTGTACCGGTCGGATTGTAGTGTAAAGTGAAAGACCGAGTATCGTCCAAGGACTCACGGACAGAACCACAAAACAATCAGAAACTAAAGAAGGTCATGCAACTTAGTCAACTCTAGGGTTAAAACAATCAATTTACTAACAATTAGTCAACAAAAGTCAAACAAGCAGACAAACAAGCAAATGTCAAGCAATATAAGAAAAGATAGTTATCTAGGCTAGTATCATGCAATTAAACAAGTTATAATGGATTATTGGACTCAACAATTGGGATTTGGTTCTTTTAGGTAGTTAATTAATGGCGTAAGTAATTTAGATGAAATTATCCTCTCAGCCTAGATCACTCAAACAAAGACTCCTATTAATCAACTTGTACGCACCCTAAATCAATGGACGAGGTTTCCTCTCGGCCTAACCTATCCAGTAATCAAGTTCCCCGCACCCGGTTTTCCTCTCGGCCTAAACTGTGCACTAAGACTACAACTAATAACCAACACACACTTTCAATTGCTAAAGATTGACTCAATTAACTTAGGTTATCCTCCCGGTCTACCCAAATTACCCAAACCAACAGTTAGACAACCTAATTCTATACCCTCTCGGTCCCAAGAACGCAAAGACAACTTAAATTGGACTTTAAACAGGACATCAACCTAGCTCATAGACAAACTAGACCTAGACTTGAATTAGTAATCAATTACCATTACCCTAACTGCTATATGGTCAATTATTAACTGTATTTTAACTGATTACATCCAATTATTAACTGTATTTTAACTAATGACGTTCACTGGAAGCTCTCTCATGTCCCATCACGCCCACACCCGACGCGGTGTTCAGGGCATTATGGGGGTGCCACCTAAGCCACCACGCCCCTTTCAAACACCACTACATATAGCCTTATTGAGAGAAATGTGTTTCGGATATAGAAAGATTCCATGGTTTTTTTTTTACCAAATAAAGGGAAGTGGAAGAGATGCAACATGTATGGAGATTGCAATATTAAATAATATAATGGTTGTGATATGGTTAATTGGTTAATACAAATTAAGTGAGTTACTATTTGTTCCAATCCCTATATATATATATATATATATATATATATATCGAAGAGTAGGGGTGTGCGTGGGTTGGTTTAGGTTGGTTTTTTTGCTAAATCCAAACCCAAAATCAAAATTTTTGGTATTTCTATATTTGAAACCCGCTTGAGTTCGGTTTTTTCAGTTTGGGGTTTTCGTTTTGGGTTTTGGTTTTTTTGGTTTCCGTACATGAGTTTGGTATGCAAAGATTTTACAAGTAAATAAGCCTCAAAACGATTATAAATGTCAAGGTTTGATGAAATGTAAACAGTGGATTTATGTTATTTATAAAAGGAGACTCCCTTGATATTTCTTTCATACTTCAATATGAGATCAAAACAAATGATACATTCTTCTTTTTTAGATAGAGTAATCTTCTATTTTTATTCATGTATCAATGTGGGATGAATATAAAAGCTACATTATCTTTGTTTACAACTAACTCAAAGTTACATTCGGTTTTTACTTTAGGAAAAATCGAAATCAAACCAAACTCGTTGGTTTTTAGAAAATTTATACCAAACCCGTCGGTTTTATTTGGGTTCGGTTGCTTTGGTTTGAATTTTTTGGTTTTGTTTCGGTTTTCTGGTTTCATGCACACCCCTATTGAAGAGAGTTTAGATGAGAACTTTCTTTTTATACATATGTAAAACAATTCATTTTTTAAAAGAGTTATTACAAAAACAAGAGTTTTTATCTGAAAATCCTTTACGTGATTTTAAGTGAGTTTTAGGATTAACGTATTCTTTAGGTTTACGCGCGTCAAGATAAATCGAAATGATATGCTTAATGTCAGATATCGGATCCGACATGTACTCAATTCTAGTTAAATTATTCTAAAACTCAGTGGTGGCTTGATAGGCTTAGTAGGTAAAGTTAGGGCTTGATCCACCAAAATGTTATGGTCCCTAAGTTTTTGAAAAGTTTATGTATCTCTCTGTGTGATCAATCGTAAATTTTGTTGATTTTTATCTCTAAGTTTTATTTGATTATGTTACCTCAAAAAAGGCACAACTAATCTAGAGAATATGAAGAAATAAAAATTCTCAATGAAGCCAATTGGACGAGAAATTTTTTGATATTATTGTGTTTTAATTTACATAATAATAAAAATACCTAAAGTATACTTTTTAGCTTGTTAAACTAATGGAAAGAGTATATATGTGTTAGGACTGGAATTTCTAAGGATATTTGAGGATATCAATATAGGTATAGTTAGGAATATTCCAAAACAATATGTTTATATCTATTCAAATATTACTAAGTATTTGCAAGTTATGTTTTCAAGTATCCTCAAGTATATGTTCATGTATATAAAAGGATGTTACCAGTTTACTATATTTCATCAATTCATATGTGATCAGTTACTTATTAACTCAACAACTTAACCACGTTTAGCTATAAAGGTGGGAACGGGTCAGCAAGTAACTGGAACCCGAGTTATGCGGTAAATGGTTACGAAAGTGAGGATCACAAAGTCAAGACTAATGATGACATTATGATCCCTGATTATTCGGAAATATTTTTTTGACCATTGTATTTCATTTCGTATATAAGGAACCGATGGTTGATAGGAAAACACACACAATTCACTTTACTTTCAGTTTTCTCTCTACTCTCTGCTTTCTCACTTAGCTACTTTGCGATCACATAGATTTACAACCTTTGGTTTACTTTACTTTGTACTTATTTGTTTATTTATAAGAGTGACTAGACAAGTGATTCTTTGGTCACCTGACGTTTTATGCCGGCAATCTGTAAGGATTAAGGGCTTTACTCGATAAAATCCTTTTTGTTATTTACTTATCTCACTTATATATTCTTAACTATTCCTAGGGAATCCTGGAAATATCTTTGAAAATTACATTGAATATTGATTTTTGGAATATACAAGCACACAACTAAACTAATTAGGAATAGCTAAAATTTATACTTGTTAATTTTGACCGAAACAATATGTGTATAACTTATTTTGACGGTTTAGTTTAAAATTTTGAAGTCAAAGAATGATAGTTTTGACTCAAAACATACTTTGATTACATGAAATTTTGATAATACGTAATGACGTAGTAGACTTTTTGTTTTGATTAGGGTAAACGGAGCGCTCACGAGTACCCTATTCGGGTAAGAGAATGTTGATCGGGTACACTGCCGCCATCAAAGTGGGTACACCGATCGGGTATGTTGGATGGGTATTGATCACCGAATCGGGTAGGCATTGGAACAACTAATTTTATAGCCGTTGAACGGCTCCTTCAAATAAAAAAGTTTCAAAAATTTCTTACCTGTGACGCCCGTCTCCCAAGCTTGGCCCCTAGGTGACGTCACTCATCGGATTTACACAATAGCAATGATTCAATAGAGATATATAAAAATGCAGCGGAATAAAACTTCATTTCATTACTATTAAACACCAAGTTTTACAAGTCATTGATTACATATAACATGACGATATTAACTAAGCCAGTTCTCTACTTCATTAGCAACCCGCCAAATGCCTTCATGATCACCAACCGATCATGCTTCTTCCTTACCTGCTCTTCTTCCAATCATACCTAGTATGCATGCTAA
>WOUH02000041.1:8037124-8053383 GCA_009936405.2 Stevia rebaudiana | reverse complement strand
AAACGAACATAAACGAACTTCCTGCCGAACATTTCACGAACAGTTCATGAACTGTTCGGTTCGTTTACAGGCCTAGTGAAATGTATTTCAATGTATAAAAAGATTTAAATGACTTCGGAAAAAAAAAAGGTATGTTGATTTTACGTGTAAATTTTTGTAAGTGGCTTTTATAAAAAATTAAAATAATATGTTAGTTATATGGCATTTTTCCATATTAAAACTTAAGTAGTTGTTTATAGTTGAAAATAATATGAACATTTCACTAGAAAATTTATAAAATATAATTACTATAGGATAAATAAATAGTAAAAAGCCAAAAAATATGTTTTTGAATTCATGTTTCATACGTCATAACTCATAATAAAAGGCATTTTCTTATAACACCAATTATATTTACTCTTAACAAGATAAGTTTATTTTGTGACTTTGAGAACGGATGTCATTATATATACTGTATACATTCATACATTTGGATACCACAGAACCAAAAGCTTTCTTTAATTGTATGTTAATTATCATAGACCAATAATGCAAATAAAAAATTCAATTAATTAATCAAGCAAGTTGAAATATGGTGTAAGATGGAATCTAGATTTTAACTTATGAAAACGTAACAGTCTCATTTTTTCGGCCGTTCTAAAATATTTAAAAAAAATATTATTTTTTCTATCAAAACATACACACAATGAATATTTTCTCTATTTATTAACTTTAATACTATATCTATTACATCATTAAAACTTCAATGTATTAATCTAAGTATACCATCTTTGAAATCTATAGAAAAATACTTTATTTATTGATTACTGAGTTAGTTTTTAGTTATTTCTAAGCTACAAAATACTTAGATTATTCTGACACTTTGGGAAACACCCTTAGTTTTATATTACTAAAATCACATTGTGATAGAATCTCTCTTAGTTATTTTATAAGCTATCAACTGAAAACGGTATTATGTGTAGGTTGAGTATTTGTTGCAATATCATATAATCAAACCATGTGCTAGTGCTGTTTCTCCTATAATACAACTATGAGTATATAAATACAGATCACCAAATTGATCATGAAACAATTATATAAGTATCTCAATTATAAAATTTTTCAAAGATAACAACGATATATGTGATCGATTTTAAATTATAACAAAAGAATAATAAGATATGTTGTATAATATATTACGATCAAATCAGACGAAGTAAAGTTTTTAATAAAAAGACAGATAGTTAGATTCAAGTAATACGCGTAATAGTAAATAAAAAACCAAAGGATTAAAAAGTAACTTTTCATTAAAATGTATCCAAACATGTGAATTGGTTTATCTGGGGTGTCAAAAATACACAAGCCCGATTAACCCGACCTAGAACCGAACTCGAATAAGCTGATTAAGTTCGGGTAAAATAAGGGCCCTCTAAGCAAGCGGATTTCATCATAGTTATCCATGGCTAACGACGAGTCATCATCATCACCGTGCTCAGTATATCACACCTAAAGGTAAGATCTGAGAAGAGTAAGATGTAGACAGTCTTAGCTCTACCCCGTAGGAATAGAGAGATTGTTTCCAATGAGTCCACCGACTCTTGATGCCTGATTAACCGTCTATCGTAGCTTTTAACGTTATTTTCACAAAAATAAGTAAAATAACGTTAAAATTAGTGCAATAATAACTTGTGTTCAAAATTTGCTAAAAAAATAATTTAAGTGTTTTTCGCATTAAAAATACAATTTACTAGTCTATACTTAAAATAACATGAATGTGTAGGTAGGTGTGTTTTGTTTTGCGTATTATCTGAAGAAATTCGTATTTAGAATGGATGAGATGATGTGTGGACAACGCGGGTGGAGAGAGTTAGCTATTTTGGGAAAGAAAATGGATCAATTTAGTGGCATGATAGAAGGACTAATTTGGTCACCAAGGAGTGGCAACTTAAAAGCACAAGAAGATAATTGGTCTACTGAGGAGGTACTTTCTCTCTATCTACTAAATAACTAACTTCTATCGGGACCGTTAATCCAACAATTTGATTATCATATTTTGATAAAATTTTCTATCTCGGGTGCTTGATATGTATTTTTGTTATTATTTAATGTAGGGACCACACGCTAACTATGATGGACCTGCGTGTGGTAGCACAGCTTGTGTTGCCATCATCCGTAATAACCAACTCGTTGTTGCAAATGCTGGTGATTCTCGGTGTGTGATATCTCGAAAGGGTCAGGTAATGTTGTTTATGTGGTCAAAATAAAAATAAAATGGTGGAGAAAACATGTTTTATGTTTAGATTGTGGAAAAAATGAATGGAATGGATCTCTAAATTTCATTTAATTACCATTTTTGATTGGCCTTTAGAAATGGAATGAGTTTTAATATGGCATTCTAGATTACATTAGATAACCTCATCTTTACTTCTTACACTATTCAATAAATTTATTACATTCTCTATGTACAAATTATACAAAGACTAAAGTGTCTTTTAGTCCCTCGT
Source organism: Stevia rebaudiana (assembly GCA_009936405.2). Lineage (NCBI taxonomy): Eukaryota > Viridiplantae > Streptophyta > Magnoliopsida > Asterales > Asteraceae > Stevia > Stevia rebaudiana. Next base: position 8,050,900 of record WOUH02000041.1, on the reverse strand, counting down.
TGTGCTTTATATTTGCCACTTTGATCCCTAAGTATTTTTTTTTGCTATTTTGGTCCCTGGTTTTGTAATATGGTGCCAATGTCATCATTTTTTCACACCAGATGTAGCAAATATGAAATCTAATTAGGGACCAAAATGACACCAAATTACAAAACTAGGAACTAAAATGCACCAAATTACAAAACCAGGAACGGAAATGGCACCACATTACAAAACCGGGGACAGAAATGGCACCAAATTACAAAACCAGGGCCCAAAATGGCGAGAAAATTTACTTAAGGCTCTAAGTGGCAAATATGGAATGTAATTAGGGACCAAAATGACACTTTACTCATATACAAATAAAAGCTCATAAAAACCTCAAATAAGATTATCATGAAAAGGGAAAATTTCAAAGAAATCCTATATACTTTTGTTAAAATCACACATAAGCCCCTCAAATTTATAAGCATAAATCCATTGACTTCTAAAAAAGTCCTTTAAATAAAATAAGCATGCGTAAGAAGGATATTTACATTGAATTTTGCAGACTTTTATATTAATAAATGTGGAGGTACTTTGTAAGTAAGGGTATTTATCATGCAAAAATAGAATCAAAGGACTTGCATGTGAATTTAGCAAAGTCCATTTGTATCTTTTCTTGCAATTGCGCTAATGAAAATACATGTTTCTGTTTTATTTACATAATAAATGCTTCTTTTCATTCCATGATGGAAAGTGAAAAAACACCTTGTCCATTCCATTGAATTCATAAATATGCATTTTAAATATTTTTATTTATACAGGCATATAATTTGTCAAAAGATCATAAGCCTGATCTTGATGTTGAGAAAGAAAGGATATATAAAGCTGGTGGTTATATTCATTACGGTCGAGTTAATGGAAGTTTAAACTTGTCTAGAGCTATTGGTACTTCACATTTAATTCATTATTATTATTTTTGAAACTCGCTTTTTACTTTTCCACCACAATCACTAATTTTTTTTTTTAATTTTTTTTATCATTTTTTTTTTAATTTTTTCAGGTGACATGGAACTGAAAAGAGATAAAACACTTCCCCCTGAAAAACAAATTCTAACTGCCAATCCTGATATAAACACAGTATGTAGCATCATAAGTTCCTTGTAGGCATAGTTAAACTATTTCTATAATTATCAAATTTTTTTAATAAAATGATTTAGATGGTTTTATGCTTAAAAAAATACAATTTGAGTGGATTTCTACCTGTTTTGAACCATTTCTTTACAAGCTAGTTTATTATTTTACCCATTTAACCTGTTATAAAAATTGGCTCTATAGATAATTAGTGTCTATATAAAATTTTGATTGTGGGTCTAGATAAATGACTTGCTTTTCACTTTCTTCCTCAAATTAGGTTGAGCTTTGTAAGGATGATGATTTTCTTGTTCTTGCTTGTGATGGGATATGGTACATATTTTCCTTTATTATTATGTATATGTATATATTTTAGGGCTAATTGCATAAAAAGGTAATCAACTTGGATTAAATTTCTATTTTACCCAACCAATTTTATTTTGCCCCAATAAAATCATTAAAGTTTTAAATTTCAATTTAATGTATCAGACTATCAAAACAATTTAGTTTTTTTTTTTTTTAAACAGCAAAAAGTTATTATTCCACAAGGTCTAGCAAGTGAATAAAACCCCAATAAGATTACATCCAATACAGATAGAAAAGTTTGAAAGACAGACTTTGAGACTATAACTAGCCAACATCATTATTCAACCATAAAGTCCAATCAGGTCCCTACTTCTTTGCTCTGTTTCTCACCCAAAAAAAGCTTAGCTTCTTGAATGATTCAGACATTTGCCTCTGAATAGTTAAGCATTATACTGAGTCTAAATGGTTAAGAACTCTTATCTGAATTGGTCAGACATTTGTCTTTGTATGGTTAAGCATTATATTAGCTCTTAATGGTTCAGACCACTTACTGGTTCAGCACTTAATGATTCAGACCTCTTAGTTCAACACTTACTCATTCAAAAGTTCCCAAATTTTATAAATATTTATTCAAAGATCATTGTAAGGTGAGGTTTTTCGTTAGATAATTTCTTGTAGTTGTGATTTGAGTTTAATCTCCGAATTCTTGATGTATTATTCTGTTCGATACTTGTATTATTGTGTTCGATCAAGAACTAATTTCATTCCAGATGTAGTGTGCTATTTGGCATACTGTGAATAAATGTTCAACCGTATCTCTATCTTCGCCACATAGTTTGCAAGTATCTTACTCGATTGACATGCTTTTTTTGATCAAAGCTATCGAAATTGGGATCCTGCAGGTTTTGATTTGATGTTCTGCATAGTTTTTAACCTGACTGACCGAGAACATGTTCGTATCTTTGTCATCCCATCTCCATTGGTCTTTTGCAGTCGTAAATTTCTGCATTTGACAACATTGATTTTAGTTGCAGTTCTTGGTTCTTGATTTCTGATAGCCTCTCTTTGTTCCCGCTCCGGTTCCATTCGATTCTCTCATCAATTCATTCACGTGATGTCCGGAAACCGTTTAACTTAGAAGGATACCATAATTAGAAATTTGGAACTCTGTTTTTTTCTTCTTGTGGTAAATTACCTGAGTATAGTAATCTGACTAAATTTGTTATCTTTTTAGTTTTTATACAGTTTTGTGTGTTATTTTTAACATAATTTTTTTTCTAAAATAACAATAATAAAATTAAAATAAAAAATAAAATGGTATTATGGTTTTTTTCCCTAAAATTTCTTTCAACATTTTGTTCAATAACCATTACAATGTATTATGGGCTGGAAAACATATGTAGTGCTTATAACTTTTCTTATTATACAGGGACTGCATGTCAAGCCAGCAACTTGTAGACTATGTTCATGAACAATTAAAAACTGTAAGTCCCTTAAACCTTCATTATCAAAGGGTCAATTAAATTACTTAATTACCCCTTTTTTTGTATACAAACAATTGTCCCCTTTTTGACACGGATGTCTCTTTTAGACATTTTATGCAACTATTTATGGGATAATGTATGTTGAAGGAAACCATGTATTTACCTTATTCAACTTTTTTTTATACCCATTTTTATAAATAAGCTCGAGCATATTATCAAAAATTAAGATTAAAAAAAAAATGCATTGAAACAGTATCTCCTACAGTCTTCTTTATTAAATCTGATAATCCGATTCTGATTATTCATAATCACTAAATTACATATAAAAAATTACATAAATAAATAGAAATATTCTATCTTGTTGGTGAACTAAAGCAGCCATGAATGATGCAGGAAAGCAAGCTCTCAACCGTCTGTGAGAAGGTATTCGACAGGTGTTTGGCACCTGTATCGGGTGGTGAAGGGTGTGACAATATGACTATGATCTTGGTTCAGTTCGAGAAACCGGAATCTGGTCCATCCACTTCACAACCGTTGGATGAAGAAGTAAATTAGCAGCGATTCATCATATCCCAACATGTTTTTATTTGCAAATGTGGAAGGTTTTTTTGTGATCATGGCTGCTTGGATGACACATAAAGCACAGGTTACATGATGCTTTGCTACTATGACTTGTAGTTTAGGCATTGAAAGTTGTACATTGAATTTGCTACATGATGCTTTCCTACTATGACTTGAAGTTTCCCCAAAGCTTCAACCATCACTGAATTAGGGTTATTACCCAAACCACATACTTAGTTTCTATCCACTGGAAATTCAAAATTGATTCTTAAAATCACAATCAACAACCCAATTTAACCCAAAAGAGGTTTATCTTTGTTGAATATTGGGTGTAAACATTGAATATATAAACTATTAACACAATTGCCTAGATTATTCTCTGAATCGTGACTCATTTTTGGGTAAACTTATTTGCGGGTTACACGCAATGATGTATCGAATAAGACACATAATTTTTATGTTGGAATTGGATTTGATTTATGATTTTTTTGATGATCGTCTGTAACCAAGAATGTGTTTTGTTCGTACGTACGTATAGGATCCAGATCAGAAGATATAATCTTCTAATTTACAAACTAAGACCACACTTTTCCATTAATTATATAATTAACCCAAGTTAATTATATTTATTATAAAGCCCAAAACTTAGTTATAAAAGCAAAATAACATTAAGAATTCAATCGAGCTCGCACTCCCGTGTCACTTAACTCGTTTTATCTCTAATGTTATTTTCTCGATCAACAAATTAATCTAATAACCCAAAATCGTTGATAACAATAAAATTAGCGACACTCACCCATCTAAACATTTTCCCCGCCATGTTATTCTCCATGACTCATCCACCCCTACTCTTGAGCTGACTACTTTTCTTTAGGCACAACGTTGCTAGTATGGTTGGATGTTATGCGTTTAGAGATTGATGCTCTACGATTTAACTAAACTTTGGTCTACTTATTATTTGTTAAGCGCTTTCATCAGACCCAAGCTTTTAATTACGATAGGAAATTCAGTGTCATAGTTTTTTGTTTCCTTTTCCTAAGATTTGTTGGCATGACCCACCCACGTCATGTCTTGCTTGTTGTAGAAGGTCCTTTATGTGCCTTTGATACATCTTGTTTGTTTGTTGAGATTCAATATTTGTTACATTGTCGTATATATTAATGACATCCAACATTTATGCTGTTTGATTGGTGGCTTACATTCTCAGTTTGCACTCAAGCATTTCTTGTACCTTGAGTTATTTCTTTGGAGATACATGCCACATTCTCTAAGTATGCTCTTCATGTTTCTCAACAGAGTTACTTACATGATATCTCACAACATTTTTTTGATACTGTAAGGATACTATCACACATGAGTTAACTATCTGAATGTCGTCTGCCAATTCATGATTATGTGGATGTTGACTAAGATCACATATATACAAACCTGGTATTGTGTTATCTTTTTGGCCTAGCCTTATTAGTTGTTCCAAGAAACAACATATATTGGTGTCCAAATTATGAATATTTTGACCGAAGGATTGTATCCTACAACGCTGCCACTCTTCAGTCCAAACTCCACCCTTATGTGCATGTTTAGGTAGAGGTATACTATTAGAGTATTAGAGTACATGAGTTTTTTTTTATTAGTATAGTTGTTACTTGTTAGTTTGTTCCATTTAGTTATATGTAAACATCTCTATATATAATCTTTTGTATTATTATTTAATTGATAAAGGTAGTGTTCTATAATTTTCTCTCCATTTGTTCTTCACCTCTCAACCCATAAACATAACCCGTTTAGCACCCACCACCCCTAGTTTTGACGCTCCGCATTCTTATTTCAATTAGTGACATGACACGTTTCCCACTCCGAGGGGCAAAAGTAAAATTACACTAGTTTTAACGTTATTTTACTTATTTTCGTGAAAAAAGACGTTAACAGCATTGGGATGACGGTTAATAGGCATCATGAGCCAAAGGTCTCTTTCGGAAGCAGCCCCTGTATTCATACGAGGTAAAGGTAAGGCTTGTCTTCATCTTACCCTCCTTGAACCCTACCTTTAGGTGGGATATACTGAGTACGATGATGATGATGATACACGTTTTCCACTTCGACAAGAGGTTGTTAGGTAATGACGATTCTAGGGAGTGTTTGGGTGTGCGTTATCAGATTCAGATCTACTATGAGACCATTCATCACATGGAGACATTATTAAGAAAAAATTAGGCTGCAAATGGGTGTTTATCAGGAAATAATTGTGGAAAACACAAAATCCATGTAAAATGGAAAACCTAGTTTTGTATGTAATAACTAAGATCTGAAAAACGTCCCACATTGTTTCAATAATTTCTCTATAAAAGCTGTTAGTTTCTATCTTTCTAAATTTTCCAACCCATTTGACCCATTTTATTTTAGCTAATCTATTTATTTTACACAACAATACAACATAGAGATAAAACATAACCCGAATCAACAAGTTCATATCTAAATGGGTCAAGATGGTCGCATCATGAAGTTGAATTCTCTTTACAGATCTGCAAACTAATCTTATGAATGCAAATGAATCATGTGAAGCTGAATTTTATTTTTTAACAACAATTTGGATATTGAATATACAATTAAATGACAAAAACATCTTACAACATAGATGCTCTTCATTCTATGCAATAGCCAGTGGCATCTCAAATATCTGGACTGCATTTTTGACAGCATTTAAGTCGATATCAATCAATTTCCCAGTTTTTGATGAAGCTACGATGAATTTACTGTCTTCTATGTTTGGAAGAAACACTCTTGCTTTCTCTTCAGAGCCAAATAATGCCACGCTGTAAAAAAGTCAAACGTAAGACGATAACAGTAATTACTTACCAAATTGGCTCAAAACGGGTACTAAACTTAAAAAGAATTACAAATTATTGAAGTGGTTTGTATGATTATAAAACTATATTATCCATGTACGCGAGGCGCACTCTATGAAAAATCAAATAAGCTTTATTTACAACTAGAAGTTGCATCTCTCTCATCTGTTTTGCATATCAACCTATCAAGCAAACCTATTCTTCATCCCTTTGCTTGTATTTACATATCAGCGTCCTACAAACCCTAATTTTGACCAACTTTCACCAATTTTGACCAGAGAGATGCTTGAGGCCCGAGGCGCACTTTCCGTGATTGCATCGCGCCTCAGGAGTGCCTTTTAAAAAAACAAAGTCTAGTAATACTCTATCTTTTATAAAATACTTTACAAGGTTGTATGCATTTAGCAAAGTAAGACATGATTGTATTTACCAAAAATTAATTAATTTTATTTTTTGTGGAACACTCACCAGGGTTTTTCGCGTGCGTGCGCTAGTTGTACTGCTGCTGTGTTTGTAGATATAACACCAACAGAGTCATTAATAAGAGCAGCCAGCTGCAGCAAAGATTAACAACATATGAGCATAAGCTTATCATTAATTTCAACATAAATAGCAGATGAAGCAACATTCAACTTATTTAAAAAATTTAATAATAAAAAAAGAAAAAACTAAATCTTGGGTGGTGAAATTCCAACCTGCCCTGGTGTGGTGATTAATATTATATTGGCATCATCTCCTACAATCTCCTCCACATTTTCTCTTTCCTTCTCATGAGGAATCACATAGAGTGGTTTCACTCCCCTGTATTAAATTACATTACATTAAAATTTTTTATAGGTAATTCGTTTTCTAGTGTGCACATAACCAGATTTTGCTTCCGCCTCTGGTTATGTGATATTTTTTGGGTCAAATAATTAATATCATATAAGTTGCAACAAACTCTTCCTCCAAGATCTAATTAAAATTACGTATTAACTAGGGGTCTTTATAAAACATTGAAACCAACTGAGACACCCAAACTGTTTTTTGTTATTTTATTTTTACAACCAAAGGGTTTGCAGCCCAATTATGATATCCGGTGGTGTACTACATAGTGGTGTGCTTTCTCATGAGGTTGAGGTTCAAGACCAGCAGGGGACAACAGTGTAGTATTAGGTGTAGAATAAATTGTTGATTCAAAAAAAAATTATTTTTTTAATTTGTGTTATACTTATTTTTAAATGCGAGGACACACACACACACCCTAATTATAACACATTTAAAATCCAACTAAATACCCACAATGGGTTTTCGAAATCTCACCACTTAGTTGAGGGGAATTTAACAATACCATTGGGCCAAAGGCCTTGTGGCAAAATATATGTTTTTCATGTCTGGAATATGCAGTGTCTGGAATATATTGTATTTCTCCATCCTAAGGAGGTTGATGGAGAAATATAGGGAGAAGAAACGTGATCTACATATGGTGTTCATTGACCTTGAAAAAGCATATGATAGCGTGCCATATAAAGTGATTTGGGATAGTCTCGAGAGAAGAGGTATTCCTTGGAAGTGCATTGAGTTACTAAGGGATACATATGGCAGTGCTAAGACGAGTGTTAGGCAACCAGTGAGGGATACATGCTTTTTCAATGTGGAGGTAGGACTTCACCAAGATCGGCATTGAGCCCGTTTCTTTTTGCAATTATTTTAGATGAGTTGTCGAAGTCAATTCAGGAGGACATACCATGGTGTTTGCTTTTCGCGGATGACATTATGTTGGTGGCAAAGAGGAAGGAGGAGCTAAACATGAGGTTAGAGGAGTGGCAAGAGGCCTTAGAGCGTAAAGGTTTGAACATCAGTCGGTCCAAAACCGAGTACCCTATTGTAACTTCAATGGGGGCAATGATGAAGAGGAAGACCAAGTGACTACTGGAGGCCAAGAGGTGCCACGAACAACTAAGTTCAAGTATTTAGGATCGTTTGTCTAGAGTGACGGGGACATTGATTGTGATGTAGCCCACCGAGTTCAAGCGGGTTGGTGCAAATGGGGAGCAGCCACATGTATATTGTGCGATAAGATATTTCCAGAAAAACTAAAAGGAAAGTTTTATAAGGTGGCAGTACGCCTGGCTATGTTGTACGGAACCTATTGCTGGCCAATCAAAAAGCTTCAAGCGTAGAAGTTAGAGACGACAGAGATGAGGATGTTGAGGTGGATGTGCGGACACACAAGGTTAGATCGAATAAAGAACGAGGTTTTCAGAGATATATTAGGGGTAGCACGCATCTCTGACAAATTAAGAGAGGGAAGATTGAGATGGTTCGGGCATGTACGGAGAAGGCATATAACAGCGCCAGTAACAGCGGAGAATCTCACGGTAGAGGGGAAAAGGAGCAGAGGCAGACCGAAACTTACATGGGACGAGCAGATTCGACAAGATTCGATAGACTTGCACATCTCTGAGGACATGGTCAGTGATAGGACCTCTTGGAGACGTAGGATAAAGGTAAGAGATTTTTAAGGAGCTCTAGGAGCGGATATGGCGATGGCCTTTGTTAAGGCCCATACTCTTTCACGCATCGAGTCTTAGAGAGTTTTAGGGATTGTATGCTTGTTTTGAGTTAATGCCATCCGGCCTAATGACATGCTTCTTAGATGAGTAATTTCCTATCCTTTTGATTTATGCTATTGATGTTACACTGATGATACTTTTGATGTAAATATGTTCTTTTGGGTGTGCTATATTGCTACTAGTCATTGGTTGTTTGTGAGTGCTTGGCCTTCTATGTGAAAAAAAAACCGTTAGCATTAAAGTTTTTTGGGGTCGTTTTGAGCCGGAGGTCTCTCAGGAGTAGCCTCTTTATCTCATCGGGGTAAGGGTAAGGTCTGTCTCTATCTCACCTCTCCCAGACCCTATTGATTAGTGGGACCTTACTGAGTACGTTTGTTTGTTTGTTTGTATTTATTGCACTAGCGATTTCTAAATATTTAATATATAAATATGAGTTCAGATAGTTAAAATTGACCGCTTCCTAAACCATAATATTTGCCTCCTTTTTAACCCAGCTTTAGGGAAATTTTAAATCTGTTTAACAAATAATTTCTCCTTTTCTCATAACCTTGTCTTTTTTGGTCATTTTATCTAATTGAATTCGTCAAAAAATCATACTTGCCTCGATATCAAACATTTGCTAAGACTATAACAAGTTCAAACAGCAAACCATCAAAATACTATTTCATACAATGTGTGTCTAACAATTGAGGGGATCGATTCGATAAAAACCCACTTGAGTTGGAAAAACCCAAGAAACCCAAAATTTACATATGTAACAACGGTTTTTTTTTTAGTTCTTTTAAAAAACATGTTAAATATGTAACATTTGCTGAAAAATTAAACAAATGTGATTTTTGTTTACATATGTTTAAAAAGTACTAGGCTTTTTTTTTAATTTTTCCAAACAAAAAGTGATGAAAATGCATATAAAACCAATACTTTTTAATAATAATAATAATAAATTTACGCATGAGTTTCTTGGGTTTTTTTGAACTCAAATGGGTTTTCATTCTCTCCTTAACCTGACAATTGCTCATCTTAAATTTAAATGACTTAATTTCAAATAATCATTTTACAATCAAGGTTTTTGGGTCCTTTTCATTAATAAATGATTGTTTTAAGTGACCTAATCTTTAATGGAAAAATAAATAAAAAAACTTTGGTCACCTTATAGAATTTGTAATCTCTGCCCATAAGTTTAGGGGCAGTAAGCTGTCGGTATCCCCCCTAGGTTGCATAGAAGCTTTTGAATCTGATTGTATACCGTGTATCACAATATATTTCCCTTTTTCAACACCGGCATTTTTATATTTTTGAGCTATAAAGTCTTTTAATTTTCTGGATATTGATACTTTGAGTGGTGGAATCTGTTGTCTCGGAACATTTCTACCTGGTCTTGCTAGCCAGTCTGTCATTTGTTTGTACCTGTGACAAAAACAATCCTTAAATAATAATGGATAAATTTTAAAAATAAATAAGTAAATAACTGACATGTTATATCCACCCTCAGAGAGATTCAAGTGATCGGGTGTGAATGTTTGGGTTAGAAGCAATCCTGCACCGGCTGAATTGACATTTGGGTATATGTAACTGGCTCTCTGTTGAGCCATTGACAAGAACAAAAAGGATGCATGTCCAAGACCAGCTAGTTTCGTTGATAACATCATATCATAGTACCTATTCTGCAATCAAACTAACATTCATTCATTCTTTACACTTGTTTCTGTATTTATCAAACATGCATACTTCCATATGCATTCATATGTTATAAACATCTACCAATGTGTAGGAAACTTAAGAGAGAGAGGAGAGATCGAAAGGATATAATTAATTAGATACATCAATTTTAAGCAACAAATGAATAATTTTAATTGGTTCTTGCAATATTTGAGTGTTGGATGTTGTAATCAAGAAATTTAGGAGGAAAATTAGAAAGTCAAGTGTAAAAAGTCAATGTCAGTTATTTAGTTAGTTATTATTATGGTAGTTATTTAACTACCTGGGGCAGTTGGAAGATATAGGATAACTGACAATTATTGGGTATAAATACCCTCATGTACGTCATCTGTAGGGCGTGAAATACAAGTTTGTATTTGCAAATATTGTTTGACTTTTGCTCTTGTGTGTTCGTATAAGGGTCTGCACTTAATGTGCAGAACCCACAATCCTTCAATTTTATTCACTCAAATATGTTTTATTCGATCCTCGTATGATGTTTAAACCTGGGCAACACTGAGGCTACGTAAAAAAGATTTGAAAACCATTTCTTTTTAAAACTGCCGGTTACTAGTCTGACATGTGAATCGGGCTGTCGGACTAAATTTCAATTGTTTTTCCCTTTTTTTTTGGGGTCAAAAATCACATTTTCTGATTGGTTTTATATTTATTATCTAAATCTTCATCTATCTTACAAAATGGCAAAGTCACACTAAAACATATAGTAATTTCATATTTTATTCTAAATTAGATATAAATAGACAGGAAAGGTTCATGTGGAACATGGAATAGTTTGTTTCATACGTAAAAAAACTTGTTTTCTATTATGAAAAAAAACGTTTTTTACGTAATTGTTTCGGAGTTTTTCCATATAAATACACGTATAAGCCATTCTCATAAAAAGATTTAAAAAAAAAATGGTTAAAAATTCGCTAAAAGTTAAAAACTACTCCAATTTTTTTTTTTACCGGAAAGCCTTCTACATGTTTTTATATGAAAAAGCTTCAAAATAATTATGTATAAAAAACTTTTTTCGCATATGAAAACAAAGTTTTTATGTGTTTTACACATGTAAAACAAGCGAGTTCCAATGTTACCTATTTTTTTTTCCCCCAATTAACCTTAACTATGTATAGATATAGAGTTTACATTTTTACTGTCCGGTTATTAAATTCATTGGTAATGACTAAATGTGGTACTAACCTTGATAAGTCCAAGAAAATCAAGATAATCTGCAGGCTCCGGGTAATCATCATCCGGGTCAAGAACATCAGCCCATCTGACATTTTTGTTCATCTCATAAGCTTGCTTCCCTCTCGCAGAGCTTAAAACATCTACCTGAACACCAGGGTACCGATCTTTAATCAGCTGAATCGTTGGAAAAAACAGCAAGTTTTCGTAAACCCCACCAGCAACCACACAACAGCATCTCCTAACATCACCCCTAATCTTCAACCCTAATGATGCAACTTCCGGCATGAACCCCATTGGAAACTTAAGAAACCCGTATGGATTGTCCGGATTTTCAGCCGGCCTCGGGTCCTCTGATTGCTTCCCTTCGGAGTACTGTGATCCATACTCCTTATCCGGGTCCTCACCCGTGTCAAAAGGGTCAAGCCATTCGTTTTTCTTTTTGGCATTTGGTCGAACACGACGATCAAATTGGTTGGCTGGAAATGAGAGGTTAGTGAATCTGGTAGTGGAAATTGAAGTGGGGTTTGTGAGAAATGGTGGGATTGATTTGGGTAGAAGAGGGGTTGTAGCCATTGATGAGTGCTGGTTAGAACAACAGCTTTAGGATTTGTGATTGTGTTACCTGTGAATGGCTGGAAGCCAGAGGTAGAGAGGGACATTGGTGAATGGTGGATTTGAATATGTGGAAGATGGTTGGATAAGGGACATTTTGGTTTTTCTCTTTCTCCATCCATATCTATCAGACTTGTTTGTGGTATTCCACCCCTTGTTTGTTTTTGTTCGAAAGATGAAATTCTTAATGATAGTTGGCTATATTAACCTATGTTTGCAATAATAGCTTGGTCTACGGCGGGATTAACCGCATTTTATATGTCGCGGATCTATTTACTTACTTTTGAAGGACATTTAAACGTTCATTTTCAAAATTACAGTGGAAAAAGGAATACCCCCTTGTATTCAATATCTATATGGGGTAAAGAAGGTTCAAAAATAAATAACAAAAACTTTCGTTTGGTAACTTTATTAAAAATGAAGAAGAATGTACGTCCTTCTTTTTTTTCAAATAAAGTATATAAAATGGATGAAAATGTAAGAAATCTGATCCAACCCTTTCTTTCTATTCCGAATTTTGGCAATACCCAGACTTCTTTGTATCCTTATGAATCGGATAATATGATGTTATTCCCAATACTTATATTAATTCTATTTACTTTGTTCGTTGGATTCTTAGGAATTCCTTTCAATCAAGATGTGGATATATTATCCAAATGGTTAACCCCATCTATAAATCTTTTACACCAAAATTCAAACAATTCAATAGATTGGTATGAATTTTGTAATGATGCAGTTTTTTCAGTCAGTATAGCCTCTTTCGGAATATTTATAGCATTTTTTTTATATAAACCTTTTTATTCATCTTTTCAAAATTTGGACTTAATTAATTCATTTGTTAAAATGGGTCCTAAGAGAATTTTTTCTGACAAAATAAAAAATGCTATATATGATTGGTCATATAATCGGGGTTACATCGATGCCTTTTATGGAACATTCTTAGCTGTGGGGGTGAGAAAATTGGGCGAATTCACTCATTTTTTTGATAGACGCATAATTGATGGAATTCCAAATGGAGTTGGTTTTATGAGTTTCTTTGTAGCAGAGGTTATTAAATCGGTAGGGGGTGGACGTATTTCTTCTTATTTGTTCTTTTATTTTTCTTATGTATCAATATTTTTATTAATTTATTCCTTTTTAAATATTTAAGTCTTCTTTAAGTCTTTAATCATGAATAAGTCTTTCTTTAAGCAATCCAATCCATTTCATGAATAAAATGTGACCAATTATCCAACCAACAAAACTACTTGTTACAAATAGCATCTTGCTGTTGCATCGAAACATCAAAATGTTGACTAATCTCGCTAACATTGAACTTGGTAAAATGAAATGATTCAATAATTGAAAAATTAGATTATTCAGGAATACACATTGAATGCTTAGATTACGCATTGAATTTCTGGTAGTAGATCCATAATCAAAGAAGTG
>WOUH02000041.1:7998159-8018459 GCA_009936405.2 Stevia rebaudiana | reverse complement strand
AATATTATATTGTTAAATATAATAAATGAGATATTGATAATGTGATGTGATCGGGTTGGTTGAATAATATATTGTTGAATATAATATATTGTATGAGTTGTTGATAAGCGTCTCGAAAGAGACGAGTGAACTGAAAACTTAGAACTCACCAGCGTAAGCTGACGTTTTGTGAGTATGAATGTCAGATGCAGGAACTTCAGGTTGCAGGTGATGGATGGGTTAGCTTGGAGGCATTATCGGACGTAGAAGTATGCTGGCATAGTTAGTGTAACATGATGTAAATTTTGTTTGAGATAAATGTAATAACACTGGGTTGATATATATATTTGAGTTTTATTTTCGCTGCTGTGTAATTCTGTTTAAACCTTGCGTTTTGTGTAAATCCGATGACGTGACGAGCCCATGGAGTTTGGGGCGTCACAGTGCTTATATGTTTTATGTGCTATTTGATCATACTTGTTCATGCATTCATTAAACTCACGAGAGTGTTGTATCTCTCATCATGCAATCAGAGGATGTTGTATCTCTCATCATGCAATCACCAAGGTGTTGTATTTCTCATCATTTATGCATTCATCAATAGTGTTGTATCTCTTATCACGCCGCCATTAAATGAAAGAGATTTGATTATCTCTAGTAGTTTGATTGAGAACTAATAGTTCAAACATCATGTTTATTATTCCTTATAAACATTGAATCGCATTTTTTCAATAACTTATTTTTATATACATAATGTGAAAGACTCACAAACTATTCATTTAGTTGACCAAACTCTATTTTAGATGTGTAATTAAGGATTCAAGTTATGTTACAATCTAGGAAGCATGTACCTAATTTATAAATAGAATTTATGAATGTATTACTCCTTTTTGAACAATGTATTTAATGTATTTGAATTCAATGAAATAAAACATGTTGCATGTTAAATATATTGTAACGCTTGGTGGCACGTGTGATGAACAATCGTATTATGCTCTGACGATTTCACCGTCGGTTGGGGTGTGACAATTAGGTCATAACGCATAAGTGCAAACCTCTAGTTCTACCGCATGAGGTTTATTAAACCCAGTAGCACTACCCATTATTACCCAGCCACATTTGTGTTAACGGTCCAGTTTGTTGAGAACTTTTGTAAATGTGGTTGAGCTCAAGGCTAACGCTTATGTAATAACTGATAGTCATTCTGATGTGTCTTATGAAAATATGACTTATACACGGCTCTAGACCGCCTCATAGGGTCGGACAGCGTGTCCCCCTCGCGTGCTTGCCACGTGTCCCTGAGGTTTCCGATCGGGGCTGCCACGTGGCATCAGAGTTGCCACGTGTCATGTGACTTGCCACGTGGTGACACGTGGTCCACGTGTCACTGCATGGTATTTTCACTGAGTGCGAAAGGTTAACTATTTTTGCGTCCTGCTTTGTTCGAACTTCATTTCGCGCGCGGTTTACGCCTACGTTCATGATTTTCTATTTCCTATCCAACCACATTGTTTTCACATCCTAAGGAGGTACTGAGATATAGGATCTATTGAAATTTGTATCATTTTACACTTTTACGTGTATCTTTCGTACCGTTACTCGAACTGAAATTCCGCTTACACTCAAAAGATTTGAAATACTTTTTTGGATGTAACAGTAATCTTTATTTCACATAATTACTGAATTACATTAGCGTAATGACAAGATTACGAATAGTTCAAGGTAGGAATCCGATCAGAATGGCACCGGAAAACGACCATTTGTTATAATATGCACCCGACCCGACCTCCAATCGTCCGAGTGGAGTTTGTCAAACCTAATAATACTATCCAGATCACCTTGCTATTCAAGTGTTAACGGTCCGATATATGTAAGGACTTTGATGGTGAATATGCACTTATGTAACAAGGTTCTATACAAGTAATATCTCTCAAGGGTTATATACACACATAACATCTCAATCCCGCGTACCTAAACTGTAATCCAAGTGATCTCCAACCCGTTTCCCGGTTGTTAACACACCCACGCAAACCCGTGTTACAATGTGAGTACACCTCGGTCAAGTGCAGTCGAAGCACGTACCACACATCATATAATCATATATATTAACTAGATTATACACACACACACACAGTTGTTTTCTTTCTCTCCGTTTTAAATTTTGTATTCACACAACACACACACCCCCCTAACATTCATGCTCATAGACATCAATCTTGCACATTCATAATCATCTCCATGCGAACCCTAACCCGAATCATTATACAAATTAATCAACAATTACCCGGTTCGTTTAAGACCCATTATCTTATTTTTAGTTGATCTTATATTGAGTTTAGCTATATTTAGTTTGAATTTTGTGTTTGATTATTAGTTGATCGTGTGAAATAAATATATCAGGAACTAAGAATGGTGCGAAGGTTGATATCGGTTATACCTCGTAGCGGAAATACGATGGTCTCCGATTTCCGTTGCTAGTTGAAGACAAATTAGATATATTTTTATCCTTACCCGTGTAACGTGGGTCTATAACGTAGTTAGGAAAATATACAATGCCTAAGTTGTAAGACACGACATATAATCAAATTGAAAACATGAGGGTTATTTGTGAAAGTTTCAAAAGTCAGGGGGTAACATAACAGAGAAAAACCCAAAAACGCAGTCAACGTGGACAGAACACATGACCTTTAGATCTTCAGTTTGGTGCTATCACAACTAAGCTATCCCCGGAGATGTTTTTAACCTGACACGTAAACATATAAGACATGTAATACAGAGTTACTTTTAATTCAAACCCTTTGGAATATTTGATAACAATATTTGTGCTATTTAAACCAGAACTGACTATGAATTCTCTCACTTTATGTGGTCCAAAAAGTCGATCACAAATATAATTTATTCAGATTTTTGTCGCATGTCGGGTCCATAGTTATACATTCTCTATCAATTAATTGGACCCACACTTTTATTTTATTCACTGCATTATAAGTGTAGAGTCGTAAATTTTGTAACCCGTAAAAAATTCTAACAGAGGCATCCAGTGACATTTATTTCTTGTAGCTTTTGTTGCCGAGAATAAATAAACAGAGCAAGGTTTTTTAGGGAACCATAAAAAAAGGAGGAACTGGGGAATACTTATGGTACATAAGTTATGGACCGTTCATCTTTACTACAAAAAAATAATCTAGCACAAAAAAAAAAAAATCAGTACAAAAAAAATAATCCAGTATAAAAAAAATAATCTAGTACAAAAAAAAAATAATCCAGTATAAATTTTTCTTTTAATCCAGTACAAAAAAAATAATAATAATCCAGTTCAAAAAAAATAATCCAATACAAAAAAAATAATCTAGTACAAAAAAAATAATACAGTACAAAAAAAATAATCCACGATATTTAGTTGTAATTACACTACTAGTCTTTTGTCTTCTGAATGTTATTAAGAACAAGAAACATATTTTATGACGGCTTCTAAACTCTATATTTATATCAAAACTTAATTCTTGAAAACAAGTAACCAAAGTAGACTCATACTCTTAAATAAGAAAAACTAAATCAACTCAAATATTTATTCCTTGTAACTAGGAAAAAAAAGTATATAACCATTAACTCATAATTATATCAACACAAACGTTTACAACAGTTCAGTCCGTTAACCTCTAGATTACGTATACTAACCCTTTTCCACACATGAAATCAAGATGATATCCTTCAATTTAATTTTCTAATGTATCGTGAGTATTTAAAAAGATTTTGTTTTTTAAAACACATCTTAGCTCTATCTCGATACAAATAGTGATCTAGACATAATTAGCATAAGAATATGGCAAATAAATCTTATTAATTAACTCGAATAACTAAATCATTCACACTTTATAAATAAAAAAACCCACGATCAAGTACTGGCAACTTTGCCAGACATTCATTACAACTCACCAACAAAATAAAAACCCCAACCGATGAAACCGAAAGAGAAACCAAGATTATTTGATCTAATCTACCTGCCCTCAACTCAAAGGTGTACAACATCACCTCAAAAGTGGAAACCTAAGTCAATCAAAGATCAAAACTTGCCACCAAATACCTTTTCAATAATTCTTTTTACCAAGAATTAGTGTGTGGTATTATACTAAAGTTACCTTCTTGTATTAAAATCTTGAAAACTTCTACGCAGCAATCCCTGAAATTAGTCACCAAAAACAAATTAAAAGCAAGCTTTTGTATGGATATGTTTTTCTTAAAATTAGAGGTGTAAATGAGCCGGCCCACTTGAGATTGGCTCATTAAAACCGAACTTAAAAGAGCTAGAGCGTATATTGAAGATTATTCAAAAAACAAACTCAAGCTTCATATACCAAACTTGGCTAGGCTTGTGACATTACACGAGTCTATTTTTTATATAAATATAATATTTTTATTATTATAATAAATATAATATTTAAAATGATTAAATTTATATTATTATGATAAATATAATTTTTAAAATGATTAAATATAAATAAAAAAACGAACACATCGCAAAAATCCCACTCATTCGGTAGCAGACTCTAAGTACGACGAGACGAGGGAAAACCCTACTTCTATTTTCATGATATAAAGAGGCTACTTCTATTTTTGTGAGAACTCTTTATTACACATGTGTAAAAAGAAATTCGTGCAAAAATAAAAGTTATCATTTATCTTTTGTAATAACATTTTTTTACACGTGTTATGTGTTGAAAAAAATGAAGTATTTTACACATGGGTAAAAAAAATGTTCTCGCAAAGAACAAAAGTAATTATTCGAACTCTCCTCTATAATTATAAATATATATAATATATTTCTATAGGGGTGAAATTTCATGAGACAACATTTTTGTGCGAGTACTAAAAAACTATAATTAAGTGAATTTCAAACACTTCATTTCTATTCATAAGTTGTTTTTGAAACGGCTCGCACCATTAAATCACAAATTTTATCCTCTTTCAAACGAGTCTAATGAAGCTATTTTAAAAAATAAAATAAAATTTTGCGTCGTATAGTATACGCACGGTATACATAGATACATACAAAATCAAAAAAAAAACTTAGAGGAAATGTGTAATTCTAGTTCTTTTTACGATACAATTATAGTTCTTTTTAATATGGCTTCATTATACTTGTATTAGTAATAAAAAAATTGTGTTTCAATGGTGAAAATCGTTTTAAAAAATAATGACATATGAATAAATGAGAAAATGTTTGAAAATTACTTAAGTTGTGCTTTTTGGTTCTCGCACGAGAAACTGGTTTTATTTGAAACTTCCCCTATTTCTATATGTATTTAAATCAAATAACTACTAAATTAGTAAATAATAAGCCCTAGAAAAACTAATTGATATCTTACATATTTACATACCTCTATTAGTTTGTCTATTTGCAACGCTATAGTTTCCAACATCTTCGGAATTGTCAAGCCTGTAACCGAATGAACCTGGACCAAAACCATCTAGATCAATAGATGGAGAATGCCAAGTCGGGTCGCCATACATTGAACCACCGCGGTACAAATTACCATAAGACCCATCATGAGCTACATTGGGCCCGTTTCGTCCAAGCCCATAGTTGTTCTCTGGACCCCCTATTGGCCCAACACCACCACCATTATAACCAGAAGAGCTAACTGGACCTTGAGGAGATATAGGAGACGAGGCCCAATTCAACACGTTTCCAAACCCACCATTTCCTGAACCCAAATACGCACCTGACCCGTTAGGGACCGTGAGCATGCCATTCCCCCAGACATCTGGGGTTGATGGATCAATAAACGACTCGTTTCTTACATTAGTTTGATTATATCCAATCGGGCAAATGTACCTATTTGAATTTCCACCAAAATATGGGCTCAAAACCCTCCCATACCGGGTTGTTTCAAATGCACCTGGGCTCAAAGCGGGCTCAAGATTCAAGCCCATTCTATAACCAGATGACCCAAACGGAGAGAACCCGTTTCGTCCCCCACCAATCGGACTGAATCGACTATCGGTTCGACCTCTATATGGGCTCATACTAAAACCTTGTGGGTATGTACCAGTGAGAAACGTGTTGGGTTGGGTTAACCCGTAATTAAACCCAACCAACGGGCTCCGGTTCGGCCAAGGTGATAACTCCTTGGGCACGGCCCGTTTAACCTCAACCATTTTACCATTGAGTTCATGAAACGTCTTAACTAACACCCGATCAACCGCTGATTCTGAATCAAATGTGATGAATCCAAAACCTCTTGGCCTTTGAGTGTTGTGATCATACATCACCACAGCATCTGTAATACCACCAAATTGATCAAAATATTTCTTGAAATCACTCTCGGTAACCGTGGATGCTAAACCGCCTACAAATATCTTCTTAGTACGGGCTGCGGGACCCGGTGACCCGTTAATGCTGCCATTGCTTCGGTTTAATCCGTGATGGTCTTCCCTTGGAACAGCCTTCTTTGCTTCCACCTGCAAATTTTGATATAAAGAATATGAATTCTTTTGTTTACATTACATTATGTTCTATAGTGGGAAATGCGCGCCTAAAGGGTGTTTGGCATTGCCATTTCAAATAATATTAATCAGAATCAATTGTACGCGTAAATTTTTAAATAATGTTCATGCATTTTTTTATATTGGGCCAAAAATAATGTCATATGCCTAACAATGGATCCAAGATTGACTTAAATCATAATGAATATTTAGAGGCATTGTGTTTTAAAAATGATTATGTAATATGGATTAATCGGAATCAGATGATCTACTATATAATACACAAGATGTGCTTATGTTCTAACTAGTTAAGGATATACATGTTAAATGAGCATCAAATTAGTTGAAAACACAATAATCGAATATAAATTAAAGGTAGAAACTTTAAATTAACTTACTGTTCTACCATCAATCATATGTTTCTCCATCACAACTCTCTCCGCAACAACAGAATCAGCAAAAACTACAAAACCAAACCCACGCGCGCGCCCTGTGACTCGATCTCTCATAATCACAGCCTCAATCACTTCACCATAACTACTGAAATATTCTTTCAATCTTCCCTCATCAGTGTCCCAAGAAATCCCACCAATGAACAGTTTTCCAAGAACAGGTTCCATCTTTTCTACAATCCCATGTTGAATTGCCATCTAAACTTAGACTAAAAACTGAATTTGATGCAACCCCAATTCAACTACACCAAAATAAGATCAAATACTTCAAAATTCTGATTAAAAATTAAAACTTTATCAGTTACATAAATGTAAATCAATCCAAACAGTACAGCTTTCAATTGAACTACCCAGTTTAGCTATATAAGATTTAATACAACACAATTCTGATTAAAAATTAGAACTCTATCAATTGCATAAAGGTAAACCAATCCAAACGGTACGGAATTCAAGAATCCAACATGAAATTAGGCATAAAGAACAGAATATAGCACGAGTATTCTATCATCCAAATTCAATAGATCAAAATGCGGATATGAAAAGATCAAATTCGAGTGAATGTTTACCTTAACCTGACAGAATCGAGTACAAAACAGTGATCGGATTACTGTCTGGGTATTCACGAACTAAAAACAAGAAAATCGGATCCATCGAACATCAATCTCGAGTAGATTTCAGATTCCTAAAAACCCACAATTCACAATTTAAACAGATCACAGATTAAAAACGAAATCAGGGAACTTGAAACACGAAATTGGGTTTCTTACACACTCACCATTAATGACACAGGATCTAAGAATGAATTTGCATAAAATCAAGAGCAGGGGAGGATGTGGGTGGTTGTTCTACACAAAAGTAAGGTATTTTTATTGTTTAGTTAATTTTAAAAATCGAAAACTATACATTTTTTGGTTATTCCTCCAGTTTGGTGTGTTTATAAATGAAAAGAATTGGAATTTGCAGGTGGGATTGATGTGAATATATAAAAATTAATGGAAAGATGTGAGAGAAGGGGGCGGTGTGTTTTGGGCAATCCTCTGGTGTAAGAATATTTGGAGGAGCCTAGAGAGAGATGACAGGAAATTATGAGCTTTTAAATCTTGGATTTGAATTGTTAAAAAATTAAATTAAATCTAGTTTAAGATTAAATTACATTTTTCGTCCTTAATGTTTATATCGAGTTTCAATGGTTGTACTTTGCCTTCAAAACTATGAAGAAACATCATTTATTTTTAAAAAGATTAAGAGTTTCATCCTTTCCACTAACGCCTGTTATTTTTTTCTGTTATGTTAGTCACGTGCAAATCACGTGAGGGGTTATTCGGTTTTTTAAAACTTGTAAGGATCATTTATGTAAATTACTCATATACTTTAATGTATTAATTATTCTTTAATTCTTTAATTCATTCATCTAACCGAGCAATTCTAGAGAGAGATAGAGAGAGTCGACGACCCCTCTTTGACCAGGATTCAGCCGGTCTCTGGCAACGATGGAATCAGCTTGGCGGTTACTTCTCCCCATCACCAACCCTCTAGGGTTTCGACATCTTGATATCCATTCATTGAAAGGAGCCAACGATGGTAAGGCAAGGGGTCAGGATGGGTTTGCCGGAATTTGAAGTGGACGGTGCCGGATCTTGGTTGAAGGGGATATATGTGTGCCGGATCTACGGAATTTGAAGTGGGTTAGCCGGAATTTGAAGCATATGGTGTCGGAATTTAAAGGCAAAGTAGGAGATATATGTGTAACAGATTTACAAATATGGTGGTAGTGGTAGAGCGGCTGTGAATAATGATAAAGGTGATGCCGACTTAGGTGGTGGAGTGAATGAGATGATGGTGTTGCCGACTTAGGTGGTGGAGCGGTTGTGATGATGGTGTTGTCGGCTTAGTTGGTGGAGCGGTTGTGTAATTTGATTGAAACAAATTGATAAATCATAAAAAGGTTTATCAGGGTTTCGAACAAAGACCATCGTGATTTGATTTATGACATGGGTTTTTTTTTTTTTCAACTTCAACTGAAATAATGTAAATGGGGAAATCAAGGTTAAGAGCTTTTTTCATGGATCATGTTAGCTGCGGATGTGGATGGTGGTGCTGGTACCGTTGTTGATATGGTGGTCATAGATGCTGACGGTGGGGTGACGATGGTGGTGTTGATGGGTGTTGATTTGGGGGTAAACTAGATGAAGAAGAAGAGTGGGGTGATGGTGGGGTGAGGTTAGGGTCTTAATGACTTTGATGTTTTTATACAAATAGTCCCTTTAAGTTAAAAAATAAATAAAATACCCTCATGTGCGTTGCATATGAGTGGTTTAACAGAAAACACTAACGGAGTTACTCGAAAGGATAAAACATGCAATCTTTTTAAAAATAAAGGATGTTTTTAGTCACTTTTAAAGGCAAAGGATAACCACTGAAAATCGATATAAACGTAAATGACGAAAAGTGTAATTTACTCCTTTAATGTTATTTAATGGGATTATATCACATTAAAAGTAAAAAAGTTGAGTAAAGTACTATTTTAATAAGTGTGGTTTAACAAAAGTATTTTTTTGAATCCAAATAATTAAATTAATCTTTTTTATCAAATTGTTTTATTATTGTCTCATTTTAATACGATCCTTTAACAACATCAGTTACTTTCGTTAGTCATTACTCATGTGTCCCTTATGTGAGATGGGCATCTTAGTCAATTAATGAAAACATTTCAGAACTCCTATCATGTTAGATTAATTATCCAAAATGTCAAGTACACAAGTAGTCGTTGATCTCTCGGTCAACGAACATGCTAGACCTCTTAATAGACCAAATGTCCAACCCTTGAATCATACAAAACGAGGCTTTGTATAGATAGTCATATATTTAATGGGTTGGGCCGCTAACTAGTTACTACTATTTTCACGAGTTTGCTACAAACATAGCAAACTCATACTAATAACTAGTGACATACACAAAGGTAAACATAAATCTAAATAGGTCCTAACAAGAATAATGAATTGATGATACTTTACCGATTGATTGATTATGAGAACACACAATCAAAAGCACACGTTCACTGCTTGCAAAATGTCAAGTACAAAAACTTCAATTGCCTAGGTGGCTAACCCTATTCTAAACAAAACAAGCTATATATACATATATATAGCCACACAAGGCCCTTTAGGCTGTAAACCCATAATCGAAACCAACTAAATGTGTTTGTTACAAACCTAGCAAACCACTTTAACTATTAAACTATTGATAACTAAACATAAACATAAACATAAACATAAATGTATAATTAGTCCCTAAATATATGTAATTAAAGTTGTTTGAAACATTTTTATCTAACCATAATTATCACCAACACGTCTGGTTTTCCTATGCATCAATTACATGTACACTTTACTTTTGTTTGCATCACCATAACAAAGTTTTTCAAAATAAAGGTCGCTGAATTTCTAGTTACGATATATAATATAACAAGAGCGACTCCATGGATAGGCAATAGTATCTATCTCAATAACATCGTAGACGATATGGATTATGAAGAAATGATGTAGAGATTTTCTCTAAAAAAATTGAAAATTATAGGAGAACGAGATGCTTAAAATATAATATTTGGCTCAAATAATTTTTTTACTTATTTTCATCACAATTATCATCATATCATTTACTCTTTTATATATGAGTCGTTGAGTTTATATTTTATTAGTCTAATTTTTGTCCCTAACACCCAAATTTCTTATTCTTAAGATTGTTGGGATGGAGTGTAATTTTCTATTTTGGAAAGGGATATCTTCGACTCAACTCAGGGACGAAAACTGCAATTTACTCACAAAAAAAATATCTTTTGTTCTTTTATTTTTAATGTATGACTGATTAGGTATTATGAAACATAATCACAATTGTATAGAATGAAAACTCTATTTTTAGAACGCGATTTTACCAGTTAACCAGTTACAACAACAGAGGATTCAATTGGGGTCTTCTATATGTTATCTATGTAATTTGTACTCGGCTGTTTTTTTTACTAATGTAATGCACACTCTTGTTTGCATCAGCATAAACAAAATATATTGAAGTCCTACTTACGATCCATAATGTAATAAGAATGGCTAAATGGATTGACAATAAGATATATTGAGAACATCATCTTTGACATTATGAATGTTAGTCTCGTATCCGATTCTAACAGCGTGATATCGATTACCTAGTTTGTTAATGCGGAATATAAACGAACACAATCAGAATACAAAAGAAACACGAACAAGATGAATAAATCGCTTAATTTTGGTATTGCACTCGACCACAAAGGTCGACTAGTACAATCGGTTTCCTGAACGACGTGATGAATAAAATTAACAACCCTAACAATGATCACGATCGAATCAACTAATGACAAACTTTCGGTTTATATACCACTGAATACAATCAAAGCCCATAAACTAAACAAGTTAACAAAAACCTACGAGCCCATCACCGAGACCACCGAGAGGATTTCGAGAGGAACAAAACCATCGTGAGGATGCACAACCATCCATTATGTATGGCCCAACAATGAATTATAAAGAATTAATGGAGAGCTTTCTCTTGAAAAATAATAAGAGAGCAAGATATTTAAAATATAATAATTTACTCAAATAATTTGGTTTTGCTTATTTTTTATCACTATTATAATCATATTAACTTTTTATATGTGAGCTATTAACTTTGTATTTATGGATATAACTTTTTTGTTGTGACACCCAAAATTTTCTGGATTGTTGGGGACAGCTTGTAGATACTTTTTATTTATTTGAGAAGAATTTCTTGAGCTTAAGAATATTAAAAATATGGTCTTTTGTTTTTTTATTTTCAATGTATGACCGATTAGGTACAATGAAACATAATTACAATTGTATAGAATTGAAACTCTATTTTGAGAACGTATTTTTACCAGTTAACCAATTTGAACCGCACAAGGACTGACTTTTTTTCATATGCTACCTGTGCATGGCTATAAATATTGATTTATTGGCAACATGAAATAACAAAAATTAACAACCATAAATGGAAACAAAATTCATAATTTCACTGGTGTTCCTATTGCATGCAATCGTCAATGGTGTCTATCTTGTCATAGCTCAAAAACCATGACCTCAACAACAATACTTCAAATGCGATAATCGTAATTTAAAATCCGATGAACTACTAATAGAACGAGATGAAGGATTTGCTTTACTCTACAAAAACTTGGCATATTCAGGACCATACAACGGTCATGACACTGGTCCTGTATCCGCAGTTTGGACCGCAGGTTATTGCCCCCTAATATCAAAAGAGAATCTTGCTTGGAGTGTCTCAACAACACCATCCACCAAAACAAAACGATGGTGTGGCTTGGACAGTTTTACCATCACTTGTTTGCATGGTACGCTATGCGGATTATAGATTTTTGGCACAACTTCCCGGTCGCCTACTTGGGCCCTCTTCAATTCCCCACCAAATCAGACTGCTGCTGATGCAATTGAGTTGGAAAAGGGTTTGAATAATTTGGCAAATAAGTTGAAAGAACCCGCAGCCGGAGGTGATCACATAAAGAAATACGCGTCTGGGTCTGTAACGTATGGGCCAGGTTCCCGCAACTTATACGGGTCTATGCAGTGTACACCTGATTTAAAAAAGACCGACTGCTTGAAATGTTTATCTGACGCAACTACCGAGATCCATAAGTGTTGTAGTAAAAAGAAGACCCTCACCGGCACAACCTTGTCTGTTAATTGTTATTTTTGGTATGCCCATGTTAATTTTCTTCCTAAATGATAATTCAATGATATATTTTTTACGATGTTCTATTTGAGTATAAGGGGCGTTTGAGATTGCGTTTCAAAACGACTTATTGACTTTTAGCTTTTTAAAAAGTCAATAAGTTAAAAAAAAATGTTTGGCAAACCAATAAGCACTTTTGAAAATGACTTTTCGTAAAGAGTAAATAAGTTGTATTTCAAAAGCCATAATCCTAGCTTTTTAAAATGACTTATGACTTATTATCATCAAATTACAAGTCTACCTCACTCTTTACCCGATCTACCACCCAATATTACTCACCACCATCGCCGCCACCCGCCACCACCCACCACCACCACCGACCACCAACTGCCACCGTCACCCACCATTACCCACCGCCACCCATCGCCACTTGCCACCACCCACCACCGCATCCGCCACTCACCACCACCGCCACCACCGCCTCAGCCACTCACCACCACTCCACCACCCACTACCACCACTTGCCACCATCACCCACCACTACCCATCGCCACCCATCGCCACTTTCCACCATCCACCACCACCACTGCCACTCACCACCACCGCCACCACCCACCACCACCACCCGCCATAACCCAAAGGATCTCGCCACGGTCACCCACCACCACGTGCCCCCACCTGACACTACCCACACCATCCACAATCTTAAAATGGTTTTAAGCATAAGAATATCCTTATTGGTCATTTTACTTGAATAAGCTAGGCCAAACATTTTTTAAAAAACTGCTTTTTGACTTATTGACTTTTGTTATCATAAAAGTTAACCCAAACACTTTTTTTTAAATCCTTTTCAAAACGTTGTAAGCTAATACGCACTTTTGACAAAAAAAAAAAAAAAAACTTTTGGAATAAATAAGCAATCCCAAACACCCCCTTAGTACTTGATATATCTTACAACAAGAAACTATCTATTCAGCTTTTAGAAATTAGTTTCATTGAACTCTTCCAAAAATATCTGCATATGAAAAATCAACAAGTGTAACAAGATCACACTCATTAGACTCATTACATACGTGAATAATACACATACATTCTAATTGACGTGAAACAAATGTTGATATCATCATACATGATGGAAAGAATTATCCAAGTGAATGATTTCACATTCTCTTTACGTGAAATTTCAATTAGTTTTAAAGTTAATTAGTTTGTAACAACTATTTTTTCGAATAAGGTATGACCTATTTCTTTCCGTGTACGTAGAAACTATTATAAAAATAGTAGATCAGTATTCTTGAGAGAAGGAAAATTCGATCTATCTCGATAAAGGCAGCGAGATAAATGAAATACAAAAAATAGGGTGAAAACGGAACATAAATATGATAACTTACACAAAATTTATGCGTAGATTTAGTGTTCTTCCATAGCCCAACATTTAAGTAGCACTTCTGACGTGGAAAAAGGCAGACCAAAACAAAGCAGGTTAATTAATTTGTAAAAACTTGACTAACTATTACCTGCATGCTTACGGAAAGTGTATCATTTTAGAGTCTTTCGGCAATACCACTTTAAAGGCCTAGACATAAGGTGTCACATCTAAGTTAGTGATATCTACGTATCCCAGACTAAACTTTAACACAAAATCCTCTGGAGGTTCCTTGGGATTACAAGTAACCCTATATAAGTTGCTAGTTAATCTTAAAGTACCTACTACAAGAAAACTGATTATTGTATAAATTAAATAAGTGTGCAAATGAAGGATTGTAATGGGGAGGAACACTTAGCAGCCAATTTTAAGGCAGATCCAATGAGAGTAGATTTGAAATGTTTGGAAAGACATGCCTTTTTCAGATGTGTCGGGATGATATTAATTTCCATCCTTTTGCTTTATTGAGCCACATGTTCTTCGTGATCTGCGATCCCATCATCCAAATTCATACTCGGGGTATGGAAGCGTTTTGTGATTTTTGCATCGCAAATAAAAGGAGCAAATCTGAAATCTCGTGGGTTGCTGAGGATACTTTGGGAATAGGTTTTGACACACCCTGCATGCTCGAGATTATATCCTTTAGCTTCTAGATTTCTTTGGCTATCTGATAACTTAATTCAAAGTCAGCAATATTTAATGGATAATTAACATTGTTATCATTGATAAGGATTTGTAGTGGAGGTCCAGAAATATTGATAGAATCCTGAGGGTCCTTGCATCCTAGGATAGATCAGGATATTTGTGTAGGAACATCGTTTACAAAATAAAAAATAATACACTAATATTTATTTATGATTTCAATTACAATACAGAATCAAGATGAAGCACATTACAAATAAAGATTACAATTGATAACAATAATGAAATGGTAGAAATAAAAGCAATCTTTGGATGAGGATTTATGTTCAACAGAGGTCTCTTAAAACAGATTTCGAGCCACCCAGGTGAACTCGTCTGTTTCCCAGGGTACAACAGCCGGAGCAGTAGTACTGCCGGAGAAATCCTAAGCACCCGAAAGAATACCTGAAACATGAGCGAGGAAGAGAATATAGAAAATCACGAGCAGAGAATTTTGCATGTGTTGTGGTTTTCGATGTGTTGAACCAGGGCACCCCAGCCTTGGTACTTATAGTGCAGGTCAGAGGCACTTGAAAAGCTCACATTTAATTGCGAGCCTGAAACAGCCTCTTCAATACACATTTATGTCACATTGATGTACTTGACTAAACAGGTCAAAAGATGAAACATCTTTACTATTGCAACTTGAAATAGTCTGTGATGGATCGATGGATCGAACCAGTGTCGACCACCGAACTATCTTCGGAACCAACACCCACTAAAATAGAGGCGGCTTCAAGCGGCTTGTGGCGATGCAAAGTGCAAAGTATGCCATCAAAACGCCACATTACGCTCTGTAGCCAGAGCCCAAGCTCGTGCGCGTGCGCGTGTTGGGTGCTTCGCACCCACCGGCCGCCACTGAGTGTGACTTGTTATATTAGAATACCATTCTAATAAAACTCCCACTTATTAACTAACGAAAGATTTATCTTTTAATCAATGTGAGATTAGCACATTAATCGAGACATTAACTATTCAACCACACACTTTTGAGCATTGATATCTTATTCATCATAACTCGGTTTTAATCCGTACACATAGTAGATTATTCAAGCATCTAAAATAAATTAAATTGTAAACATACAGTTAATTATTTTTCTGCAAAATTTAATAATAAATTACTTTATTATTAAAATTCCAACAATCCCCCACATGAATAGATATCGATCACTACTCAAGTTTCACGATACAATTTCAGCGGTTGAGTATTGCAGGAGAAGTAGGTGTTCCCTTTGAAACCTCCTTTGTGAAATGTACTTTGTCTCCTAGCGATTAGCAGACGCGGTGTCTTTGAACCAATCCCTTTTCGCGTAGATGTTATTACAATTCACACAATACTCCAGATCTGGATAACCCATCATTTTCGTGCTAGTTATGGTCATGGAACACTAGCCTGGTTCTGTGAGAGCTCTATGATTTGCGCGCCCCACAAATCCATTCAAAGCGACCCCACTTCTCTCTCACATAGGTGATTTTACACAAATAATTAAAAGCCATATGCTTAACCTCCTTTGATATCACTGATTTCTTTTTGTAATGGACTATGAAGTATGCAACTCCCTTCGTAAGTTTGGGCTACTCCCCCACAATGACCTTAATTTATACAATTAGGTTGTCCTATTGAGCCTAGATCATGGGATCTCCAATCTTCTAGGATAGGTTTTCCATTGTACAAATTTACTCCAAGGTGTTTAGTCCCATTCCTCTCGAAGACTTGTGTACTACCTCTCTTCTTAAGCCTTTTGTAAGCGGATCCGCAATGTTATCTTTTGACCTCACATAGTCAATTGAGATAACTCTTGTTGAGAGTAGTTGTCGTATCGTATTATGTCTACGTCGGATATGCCTTGATTTGACATTATACATTGAACTTTGAGCTCTACCAATAGCCGATTGGCAATCACAATGAATGCAAATAGCCGTCATAGGCTTTTGCCAACATAATGAGATTGACTCAATATTGAGCTATACTCGTGTCCCCCGCTTGGAACTTTTCAAGGATCTTGTCAACATAATGAGATTGACTCAATATTAGGCCATTTTGGGTTCCAGTGATTTTTACACCAAGTATCACATCAGCTAGACTCATGTCTTTCATGTCAAATCTTGCTTTCAACATATCTTTAGTGGATTTGATCATATCTTTAGTTTCTTAAACACACTTGTCGCACTCATTTATTTTGAACCCACTGTTAACCATAACTTGGTCAAACTTCTGGTGCCATTGTTTTGGAGCTTGCTTCAAGTCATATAATGACATAACGAGCTTACATACTTTACCTTCTAGAAATCGGTTTTTACATCCATTTGATGTACCTCCAAATTTCTCAAAGTCGCAATAGCAAGCACCAACCTAATGGAGGTTATTCGGGTAACAGGCGAGTAAGTATCAAAATAGTCTAAATTTCCTTTTGTCTAAACCCTTTGATCAATAATCTTGCCTTATATTTATCAATGGAGCCATCAACTTCATCTCCCTCTTAAATATCCAACGATATCCAAGTGGTTTGCAACCAGGTGGAAGATCCACTAGCTCCCAAGTATGATTCTGCAAGATAGAATCAATTTCATTCTTGATGGATTCTCTCCATTGATGCCCTTATGAGAAGGTGACCTCTTCACGATAGATTTGGGGCTCACCCTCAACCATATATGTAAGAAAATCAGCCCCAAAATATTTTTCAATCCTTGGCGTTTTGCTTCTTCTTGGCTCAACCTCTTCAGCCTCTGATTGTTCCTGGTTTTCATCTTGAACAATCTCATCAACCGTTGTTGATGAACTTGGACGTTCCCTTTTCAAACAAGGAAACGCGTCTTCAAAGAATGATACATTCCTTGATTCCATAATGCTATTCTTGTGTATTTCGGAATTTTTTTACTCATGTACAACAAACCGCTATGCACTACTATGATGGGCGTAACCGATGAATACACAATCCACAGTTTTTAGTCCTTTTTTCTGAACCTTGGGTGGAGGAACCACCACTTTGGCTAGGCACCCCCACACTTTCAAGTATTTGTAGGAAGGTTTTCTACCGATCCACAACTCATAAGGAGTTACATCCTTTTTCTTGAAAGGTATCTTATTCAACACATCAGTAGCTGACAGAATGGCTTCCCCCCACATATCCTGGCTCAACCCTAAGCTTATCAATATGGTATTCATCATTTGTTTTAAGGTTCGGTTTTTGCATTCTAATGCCATTTTGTTGTGGGGAATAAGGAGCTGAGCATTCATGGATAATTTCACTTTGCGCACAAATATCAGCAAATGGTGAAACATATTCACCCCCTCTATCGCTCCTTACAACTTTAATCTTTTTATTTAGTTGCTTTTCAACCTCGATTTTGTACAAGATAAACTTGTCAATTGATTCATCCTTACTATTTATTAAGTATACATAGCAATATCGTGTACTATCATCAATAAAAGTGATAAAGTACTTATTTCCACCTCTTGTGGAAATAGATTTTAAGTCACACACATCGGTATGGATTATATCAAGGGGTGCGGTTATTCTTTCAACCAATTTAAAGGATGATCTCGTTTGTTTAGCTTCAACGCATGTTGTACATTTAGTTTTAGAATCAATGAAAAAGTTTGGTATGCAATCTAATTTAATTAAATGACGCATCAAATTATAATTAACATGACCAAGATGACATGCCAAACATTTGAAGACTCGATCAAGTAAGTAGAAGTATATGCATTTTCATTCAATTTTTTTTCCCTTAGCGGTTACATTGAGTTTGAACATGCCATTATGGGTATAGCCCTTACCAACAAACATTCCATGTTTAGTTAAATCAAATTTATCTGATTCGAAAACTAAATGAAAACCATGGTCATTAAGCAACCATCACGACACAAGATTCTTGCGCACTTCGGGAACATAGAGCACATTGCTCAAAGTAAGGTTCTTCCTTGAAGTCCACTTCAAAATCAAATTGCCTTTGCCCTTGATGTCAGCAGTAGCTGCATTACCCATGTACAACTTCTCATCATCCACCACCTCCTTAAACGTATTAAAGAGGGACCTATCGGGACAAACATGGCGGGTAGCACCGGTGTCGATCCACCAACCCTTAGGGTCATTTGACACCAAATTGACCTCCTCCATCATGTGGGTGAGGTCGGTAATCAAATTAGAGGCATATCATCCTCCATCATGTGAGCCCCCTCACGTCTTGGTTGTTGTGCGGTGACCCGATTCACCATAATTGTAACATATCCCTTTGAAGGGACCAAGTTTCTTCTTAACATCACCTTTTTTAGGACCAAGGTCCATAGCCTTTCCCTTGCCCTTACCATTTCCTTCGTCATGGTTGCCTTTGTAACACCTTAAGGATTGACCATGTTCAACCACATTGGCATTAGGTGTTGAATATTGGATGTCCGATCATCGATAAAAGTCAACATTACTAATTGAAGGTATGATCCAAGAGTTACACTTTGGAAATCAACTAATCTAATATCTAAAGTTATTAGATATTAATCAATTCACGATAAACGGTTTAATGGAACTCATGATTTATTATTATAGAGATAATAATAAATGGTGATTTGTTATTTATGAAATAACAATTGTGGATTTTATTATTTATAAAATAATAAAATAAAGTGCAAATTATTATTTGTGAAATAATAATTGGTGACTTTATTATTTATGAAATAATAAAGGTAAAAGGTAAAAAGAAATTAATTATGTGATAATTAATTTAAATAGATATTATTTGAAATTTGAATTTCAAACTATCTATTTATTAATAATTGAAAAGGTTATAATTAAATAGTTAATTATACCTTAAGGGTTTTAACTTTAATGTTACATGGGAATTACTCTAATTCCAGATCATTATAAATAAGCAGCTCCAGGCTCATTTACTAATAATCACAACAGAGAATTGAGAATTCTCTCAAAATCCTAATTCTCTACACTACCATCGACGGCCCTCCCTAGCCCCCGGCCACCGCCGACAAAGCTGTCGTCGGAGTCACCGGGAACCGACCGGATCATTGCCAGACCTGCTGCCGGAGATCGGTCACGTCGCCGGAAGATCATCGGAGTTCGGCCAAGTAGCCGGAACCCTAGAAGTTGTCGTCGACCGCCGCCTAAGCGGAACCCTAGTTCGGCCGGAGCAAATTGGCGGAACCCTAGCCGTCGCCGGTTGCCGTCATCGCTGCCATCGTGGTCCACCGTAGAGATCTGGTTGAATCTGAGTGTCCCGGTTCTAGATATGCTGTCGGTTTCGCGTTTCGTGTGACGATTCGTGAGTTTGGACGGATCGTGGATTGAAGTCACTAGCGAGACAGTTGCTGCATCCATCCAGTCTTATTGGTGTTCTTCGTAAAGGTCGATTTCTAAACACTCTATAGTTGTGTTCATATTATTGGTTAAACCGCATGTAATTGGATTCTTGGATTTGAGATTTGTTTTGATATGAAATTTATTGTAACCAACACATGCTTCCGCACACGCAAATCTGATTTGTTAATTAATATGATTAATTGAGATTTAAAAGGAGTTTTAAATCAGGTTACA
>WOUH02000041.1:7981865-7994793 GCA_009936405.2 Stevia rebaudiana | reverse complement strand
GAGGGGTGACCATTGTGGGGTTTGAAGGATTTGGGAGGGGTGATGATGTGGCAGAAAATTTGGGAAGGGAAGGATTTCGGAAGGGTGACCGCTGCGGATAGTCTAATGATTGGGGCTTTGAGAGGCGCTTTGAGAGAGATGGGTAAAAAATAGGAGTATGAGATGGTATTTTATTATTGGTTGAAAAACAATAAAAAAATAAAGAAAAGCGGATGGGCCCACAAAGTCAGCAAAAATTCCTTTCTTCTTCTCCCACGCCCGTGGAAAAACTCACGCCTCCCCCCATCAAAGCCCCCTCAACGCTCAGCCGTTTCGGTGTTGGAGGGCTTCGAAGCCCCTTCCACGCCCATTTGGAGCCCACTACGGGTAGTCTAATGTTGATTGCAACACATAGTGCACGCAAAATGTTTGACGAATTGCCTGAACGAAATATCGTCTGCTCATAACAAACCATTTTAAAAAACCACCAAAGCTATAAAACATAAAGAGGACATCCACAACAACATTCTATAATACAAATTCATACACAAAGGTATGAACACACAAAGCTTAAAAATCACTAAACTCATAGTGACATTATTCCATATTCTAACCGCAGATTCTCAAGTCCGATCACCACCTTTGCCCCCTTCTTTCCGACCTTCTTTCCCACCGCCACCGCCACCGCCAGTGGCACCAACTTGAACATGAACACCAGCTTGACCTTGGTCCTGACCCTGACCCTGATCACCCATTTCATGAGCCGTGTGTTGAATCTTCTGACCAAAATCCTTCGTCTTCTGGCCTGTATACTCTCCGACGTCCTGTATCGTCCCCTTCACATAGTCCAACTGCTCCGGCACCGACGGAGCTGACTGCCGAACCATGTTGAACAAGTACGACAACGAGCTCAGACCCGTTAACCCGAACGTACCCGACGCTAGAAACCCGGTAACCGCAAGCGCAATAGTCAGAACAGCCGGAACAATCACCGGGCTGAATATGACGAACAGTGGTGTGGCGACAGCAAGTCCGATCATAGTTCCGGCGAGGGTGATACCGGCTAAACCGAGAAAGATTCCACCCACCGGAAGTAAACCTATGATGGCCATTGTTTTGCTGGTTGAACCACCATCTTGTTGAGAGTGGTGGAGTCTGTTGCCGGTGAAGTCGTGACGGTTGTAGGGTTGAGTGAACTGGTGGCGCTCGTAAGTAGTTGTAGCCATTGTTTTGATCTACCGATGAAGGTGGAGGAAATGGTGGTATTAAAGATGAGGGGATGATGCGTGATGATGACACGTGTGTGATGATATTGTTACGAGGCTTTGCATGGACTACAGGTTTCACTAGTGTGGAAATATAATTACACATGATCTTCTGACTATCACCAACGCCACCGTTAGAACTTGTGATACTAATGTCACGGTGACTGTAGATTTGTAATTACATATTTACATTACATGGTGTGAAAGTCTATTGTGATTTTGGTATTGTGATCGCCTTTAAGATTTATATCTATATCTATATATATATTAGATTTGTTAATTAGATAGCAACCTTCCTGTAAAACTGTCATGTGTCGACTAAATTTTTTTTAATAGTTAATTCATGATTTAGAGAACGGATAGATTAAGCGGGGGAGAGAAAATCAAAACCACAAAACCGTATGCGCCCCTCCGTCTTTCCCCTTGAAAATCTCTCCCGGTCAAAAATTTTCATATAAGAGCAGACGGAGTGGTGCTCGGTGGGGCTTGGGGAAACTGACGTGGCATCCGGGGAAAAACAGTGGGGAAAAATGGGGAGTTCTCACCGATTGTCTCCGAAGGAAGAGAAGAAGAAAAAGAGGGGAAAGTGGGAAGAAGTGGGAAAAAGTGGGGAAAAGTGGGACGACACCATGCAAAATGGGAAAAAGTGGGGAAAACCGAAGAAGCTGATGTGGCGCTGACGTGAAAACGGGGAAAAATGGGGAAGGGTGGGACGACTCCCTCCCCTCTAAGTTATTAAAGGATTCTCACCAATTACTGATTTAATCAATCAAGTCTAAAGATGAAGATGATCTTAGTCACCTAACGAAGTTACCGATGAAAAATGAACCGATTGAAGGTATGTGTTGTGAAGACAAAGGAAGATCAATGTTCTCTTTTGATGAAACAATGAAAACAAGATCGTCATCGTTTAACAAAATCATAGAAAAAGGAAAGTTCGTCAACAACATCACTGATTCCGATCAACAATTCTCGAAGGTAATGTTTATGTGATCTGAATTTAATTTAAATCATTCATGAACTGATAACTAAATTAAGTTTTGATTATGATTCATATTGAAACAAAAAAAACAAGCAATTCTTTGTTACAACATAAGAAAAATGCAATACGAATCCTGATAAGAATTGTAAATTATTTGTTCCTACATTAGTGTTACTTAACAAAAACTATGCAATATGAATCATAATCAGAAGTTTTAACAGTTTTATTTAGGGAATTAGGGATAAAACTGTTAAAACTTGATACGTTAGAGACAAAAGCAGTTAAAACATTAGAGACAAAAACTGCAACTTTCTATTTTAAAATTTACTTTTTTTTTGTATATTTACCAACTAAATTTAAAGAATTTTATATTCAAAAAGTTTTTATTGAATAATCATAAAACTCAAACCATAATTTAGAGACATATAAATGTCAAACATCAATTTATTTTGAGTATTTTTAACATAATAACTTGATATATATATGCAGCGTTTCAATTAAAAAAATTTGATTGCTGATTATATAACTATGTGTAATATACGGGTTTTAAGCTAGTAGTTTTATACATGTATATCTAGAAACTTAAGAGAATTAATTAGCCAAAACTAAAAACTTATATTTTTAAGATAAAATATATAAATAAATATTTATGTCAAAGAAAGATTTTCACTAAAAGTGAAGGTTCTTAGGTGATGGATCACACTGAATTTCAAGGTTCTAAATGATTATTTTTTAGTTGATATGATAGTCATAAATGAATAGGTATACTTCTAATTTTATTTATCTTATATTCATAAATTATCATTATAGTCAATATCAAATTACTCTGTTAAAATACAGAATACTACAAGCCAATGTATTGTGCAGAAAAGGTTTGCTAAAAGTTGTGAAAAACTTTTGAATGAAAACCTTGTACTGTACATTGTAAGGTCATCTCAAGCTGAAATCAAAGCATTTGAAAACACAATGAATGTCCTTACAAAGTTGTTTTTTACTAAAACACAACTGTGATGATGCATGTTACTTTTAATGGAAACCATTTTGGGTTTGCGTTTTCAGATTTTGATGATATTTACAAAACAGAGCTTCTAAAACTAATCTAATTGGTTTGGTTTTTTGAAATAAATACATTATTATTTATTATTTATTATGTTTTAAAGATAATCTTTAAAATATTAATGTCAATTTTTCATTTTATTCTACTTGTGATCGGATACATTGTTAAGGTGTTTGAGAGACAAATTTTTGTCAATAATGGAATGGAATCCTTAAGGAGAAATGTCATGATCCAGGATTTAGAGTTTGATCGAATACTAAATTTCAAAATGAAATATTTTTTATTTTATGTTTTATCTATATATATAATATCAATATATTTTTATCTTTAAGAGATAATGAGATCTATATTACTATTTGGGGTGTCAATGTTGTCAGAACAAGTCAAGTACTTTTTAAAATGAATGAATCAATCATTGACACCCCAAATAGTAATATCTAGCTTGGATTTCAAACACCTTAACAATGTATTTGATCATATCTAGCTTATATTGAAAAATTGACATTAATATAAGCTTTAATGTTTTAAAAGATTATCTTTAAACATAATAAATAATAATGTATTTATTTACAAATAACAAACCTATTAGATCAGTTTAGAAACTTTCTTTTGTACAATGCCATCTAAATCTGAAAAAAATCAAATCCAAAATAATTTCCATTGAAAGTAGTAGTCATCCTCACAGTTGTGTTTTGGTTAAAAACAACTTTGTAAAGATATTCAACATGTTTTCAAATGTTTTCACAACATTTAACAAACCTCTTATGCACACTACATTGCCTTCTTGTATTTTGTAATTAAGAAGAGTAATTAGATATTGACCATATTGATATTTTACAAATATAAGATAAATAAAATTAAATGTACATCTCTTCATCCATGACTATCATCTCAATTGAAAAATAGTCATTTGAAACCTTGAAGTTTGGTGTTGTCCATCGCGTAAGAACCTTCACATTTAGTGCAAAATCTTTCTTCGACACATCAATGTCTTTCAAAAATGTTATATTTTCCAGCTCCATTATGATGTTAAGAATTCAAAAGACGTTATGCGGATTATATAGTAGAGACAAAACTTATATAAGAAATAATTTATAATTGCTTTTAATTTAGGAATAATGAAACTATTGAAATATTTCCTAATTTTTGTTATCATATTGAAATACACTTAAACAAGGAAAACTTGTTTTTCATTTTGTTTAAATATGGAAATATAAATCTTAGTTTGTAAGGTTCAACTATTTTTTATACATTTAATTACAAACCAAATGATTGAAATATTATTTTTCCTGATTTCTTTTATCATATTCAAATAAATTTAAACAAAGGAATTATCTCTAAAAGAATTTAGAAAAACCATTCAAAAGTAGTTTATTTTATCGTGATGTATTTTATAAAATTGCTTTAACTATATATTAAAAAATTCTTTTTCATATTACATTTTTATAATAGTTTTTTTTAACAACTTCCGTTCTTATATATAAATAGATAAACACGTTTATCATAAATATAAATTAAAAAAGTACTTACAAATTTTATAACAAAAAACATTTATAAAAAAGATCTGTATATCATATTAAATATATTTGTGAAAGACTGGAAACATTTAAAAAATAAATAAAAGAAGATACTAAAAAACTTTTCATAAAATCAAAATCTAACAAAGGTTTTTTTATTTATTATAGAATTTTTCCATAGTTTTATTTAAAAACATTTTTTTTTCTAACAAAAGCTCTATTCCAATAAGATTACGAGTGAGATAATCAAACTTTTATCAAAACATCCATTTTGTTAATATTTTCAAAACAACCAATTCGGTAAATAAGTTTTTCCACCACACTTCTAAGTTATATCTAACAACCCCGTATTTACTTTCCTCATATACATAGGATTGCCGTTCTAAAAGTATCTACATAAGATTAACTTCAAATTTGATAAATATGGTCCCATTTTAAAAAAGGAAATTCAAATTTTAAAAGATATTTCATTAATTAATCATAAAATAAAGATAAATTACGAAAATTATTGCAACACAAACTTTTACAAAAATAAAATATTGCAAAGATTTAAGAAGCAAAAAAAATTTGACTGTGACGCATATTTATAATAAAAAAGCTCCACAAAATACTGGATGGCATAATGCAAACGATGTCTCTTGTCCAAGTGACTAGACTGGTCAAATACCTATAGTTTTGTAGCCTACTGATATTGTTGATTACTCTCATACAATTATGTTGTTTTAGGAGTAAAAAATTGCTTTTTAAAAAATTAGACCGGTCAAATTATACTTTTGCACTTAAAATTTCTTCTCATTAACTACCTACTAATCTACTATATATGTGTTGTTACTACCAATAATCCCTACAAGAACATAACCCATTTCTAAAATGATGAAATCTATTTGCATCTCTTAAAATGATCTCCCTACTCATCACTTGTGATATCAACTTAATCGCAGAATGACAATCACCACAAACCCTCAAATTCTTCATTATCCGAATCGGCATATTTTCAGACACCTTCAAAAGCCCATAAGCGACCGCCAGTTTCTCACTATGATATCCCAAACTACGCGCTTTCTCCTCGTCATCCACGTCATGAAGAGCAAAACTTCCATCGGGACAATAACCAGCTTCTTTCAACAACTTCCTCACATGTTCCAACATCCCCATAATCAGCGCGTGTTCAGGGTGGGGCCCACATTCCCCACCTCTGAACATGTGCACTTGTTTCTCAATCACCATCCAACTACAACCCACTATTTTCTTCACATTATGTGACCTCATTGTTTTCCTCAGATCTGCAACTGCACCCCATCGACCTTTCGATGCGTATATGTTTGAAAGCAAAATATACGGGCCTGAGTTTTCGGGCTCGAGGTGTAAAAGCTTCTTAGCTGCCACCTCAGCCATCTCAAGATCCATATGGGTCCGACACGCGCCCATTAACGAACCCCATATGATAGCATCCGCTTCCATTGGCATTTTATTAATCAAATCCATTGCTTCTTTTAACCGACCACCTCGACCTAGAAGATCCACCATGCAAGCGTAGTGCGCGGTTTTCGGGTCAACCCGATACTTTGACTTCATCAACTCAAATATTTCAACACCCTCGTCGATCTTTCCCGTGTAGCTACAAGCTGAAAGAACTCCTATGAATGTAACATCATCCGCCGCAATGTTTAAACAACACAATTTGTGAAAAATTTCTAAAGCTTCTTCTCCTAAACCATGTTGTGCGTAACCCGTAATGATAGAATTCCACATAACTATATCTTTCGTTGGAGATCTATCAAACACGCGCTTCGCTTTTACCAAATCACCACATTTTACATACATTGTGATTAGTACTGAACCAACGTACACATCGGTATCAAACAAAGCTTTGATCAATTGCGCATGAATTTGTCTACCATGATCAAGACTCGCCAAACTTGAACAAACCGAAAGAATACTGATTAAACTTGGAAAATTAGGTCTAGTTTGTTCTGTTTGCATCAAAGAAAAAAGTTTCAAAGCTTCTAACTCAAACCCTTTTCTTTCATAAGTCTTGATCATCGCACTCCATGTTCCACCATCTTTCTCCTTCATCTGATCAAATATCTTTCTTGCTTTATCTACCTCTCCATTCTGACCCAACCCAAGTATCATCGCGTTACAAGAAACCACAGATTT
This sequence comes from Stevia rebaudiana, assembly GCA_009936405.2. Lineage (NCBI taxonomy): Eukaryota > Viridiplantae > Streptophyta > Magnoliopsida > Asterales > Asteraceae > Stevia > Stevia rebaudiana. Next base: position 7,987,833 of record WOUH02000041.1, on the reverse strand, counting down.
GTAAGGCATCGCGTTGAAAAGCTCAATAGCCTCAATCATTCTTCCACACTGCGTGTAACCCATTAGCATCGCGGTCCACGACACCTCGTTTTTGTTGGGCATCACCTCAAAGAGTTTCCTAGCAACATCAACGCGATGGTTTTGAACATAACCAGAAATCATGGTGGTCCAAGTAATCGTATTTCTTTCAGGCATTTCATCAAACAGCTCACGTGCATCAGCCAAACGACCCGCCTGACAATACCCACCAACCATGCTAGTTTTAGCAACCACATCTTTTACTGGCATCGCATCAAAAAGGCGGCGCGCGTTATCTATTTGATTGTCTTGAATAAGTCCACCCAACATAACCGTCCACGAAACCACATTTCTATCGGGCATCTGCCAAAATAGTGATTCTGCCTCGGAAACCAAACCCTCTTCTACATAACCTCTGATCATTGCAGTCCAAGAAACGATGTTTCTTTCAGGCATTTGGTCAAACACACGTCTAGCTTCTTTTAACATCCGGTTTTTGACATACCCAGAAATCAAACCGTTCCAGGAAACAGTGGTTCGTTGAGGCATTTCATCGAACAGGTGGCGGGCTTCATCAGGTTGGTTGTTGTTGAAATAACACGCGACAATTGAGTTCCATGAAACGATGTTCTTTTCCTGTAAACGATCAAATGTTTCACGAGCAATGTCTAGTTGGCCAAGACGACCATACCGTGCTATCTGACAATTTGCGGAAATCGCAACATTTGAGCAGTAGGTTCGGCAATGCAAAAACAAAATAGTAATACGCATTTGGGTTATTCCGATATAGCTAATCAATGTAGAAGTTGGTGTTGTGATTGCGTATTCCACCAGTGACGCCTAAACCCACAAAATTTAAATTCTCAAGAACCAGAACAGATAAATTATTCCAGCGAAATCTGAATAATAAAAGAAAACTATAGATAGATCACATACTGAAAGCAAGCAATTAGCAACATCCGGGATGCTTAACTAATTTAGAGCATCAATAATCCATGTCTGCATTTGTATATAGCATCCATCCTTCTGACGGACTTCATTGGAGCCCAATGCATTTGTAGGAGTCCTTCCGTACACGGACTTAATTGCTCATTGTTTTTTTTTTTTTTTTTTTTCAGAAGCAATCTCGGTAAAATTTGTTTAGAAAATGAATAGGTGTTTTAAAAAACATTTATTTTTTAACGTAATTAGATGATTCCCATGTGTGCGTTGTTGCACTTCGGCACGTTGTATAACGAATTTTAAAGATTTTATATTTAAAAAGTTACGACAGCTTCAAGAAATCAAACCAAACCAACTCTGACTTAATTCATTTAGGTTTAGTTTTACAGGGTTTATAATTTAGAGTTTAGCTTTTAGGTTAAATTTTAATCTATTTTTTTTGTTTAGTTTTTAAGGTTTAGTATAAGGGTTTATGGTTTAGCTTTAGGGTATAAGGTTTAACATCAAGTTTTATCTTTTTGGGTTTAAGGTTAGTTTTTTGGTTCAAAGGGTAAACCGACATCAGATAGTGGAAGGAAAGAAAGAAACAGGGTGATGGATAGAGAGGGAGGCAAGGGGTTTTTTCAGTTTGGAATGATATGGGGGTTTCGACGGTGATGATGGCGGCAATGGCAGGGGGATAGAGAGATTGGAGAAAGAGCCGGATATGTGTTCCGCTTGGCGGTGGCAGTGGCGTGTGAGGACTTAGTGACGGTGTGCGATGGTGGAAGAGGAAAATGTGGATTTGATGTAGAGAGAGATTGGCTTATTTAACATGATGCGTAGTCGTTGTGGTGTTGTGGGAGTGTAAGTGATGCCACGTCAGTGTCACGTACGAGAGAGAGTGTTATGATTAGAGTGATGATTTAGGAGTGTAAGAGCATTCACATCAATATCTCCATCTTTATCTTTATAATTCATTAAAAATCACTATATTTTCTCTCTCCAATTCAATTAAATAATTATTTTTTATACCTTTATCACTACTTTTCTCTCTTCTATTTAATTAAATAATACTTTTTTTTCTCTTTCTTATTCAATTAAATAATACTTTTTATACCTTTATCACTACATTTTTCTCTCTCCAATTTACTTTGATAAACAGTGTTTCTATATATTTAATAGTTTCATTAGTTTCTCTATATCTTCCTACTCAGAGCATTCACATTTGGTTCTCTATAATTTATGTGAGTGAAATCTTTATATTATAGAGATAATATAATAGTGTTTATGAGTAGGAAGATATAGAGAAACTGATGAAACTAGTAAATATGGAGAAACAATGTTCATCAAAAAAGTTGGTACAAATCAATACATATAACTCTATTAACCAACGAGCTTTGTAGGATTGCACCATACTCTTCTTTTGAATGTGATAAGTTGCCAAAAGGAAAGCATGGGATATTTCGAACGTCCCACTGTTGATTCGTACCTTACATAAAAATAGGCTACACATCCTTTGACTTAACAAAAGTGGCATGCTGGTAATTACCAAAATGGATGTACTAGGAATAATGAAGTACAACAATACCCACACTAATTCTTTCTCTTCTACCATCCGAACACACATACACTCCCTTATATTCAAAGATTTAATCCTAACTCAGTCCAACTCTCAAAGTTCAAAGATCTTTATCAACTTTTTTGCACCATGTCTTCCTTTTGATAAAATAGGAGACTTCACAACTGCAAGAATTCACACCAACGACCATACAACACCCCCAAACAGCCCCACTTTGGCAGCCTCATCATACCACAATCAGGTCACCACCGGTGCCTAACAACAACTCCTCTCGGCCTCTTAACACCCAACCGACACCTCCATACTCGAAGATCACCCCCACCCGACTGCTAAAACACACTAGGACCATCATTCAGTCCCTTTACAAGCTCACAAGTCGAGCAACCAGCAGCCGTTCGGGAAGTGTCAAGAAAAACAAGCGTTAAGTTGCGGTTTTTGGTGTTTTTGAAGATTCTTGCCGTGTCCTTACTCGTTTACGTGAGGATAACCTTTATTAAACTATTAACCTTTAAATATCATCTATCCATATGCTAAATACAAGAAAACAAGGTTCTATCATGAACCATGCAAAAATCCACTAAAAACACTTGGATATATAAAATGCTTTTAACAGCTTATGACCAGTAGCTTGTACCGACCATAAGATGATCGGGATCACTACAAAACATGTAAAATCAAACACCATAATTAATTTTATGATCTTATATTTCCAATGACTACTAAAACTCGCCCTAACTCGACCATATTAGTTCATAATGATCCAAACAACTTAAGTGGTCAGTTTTGTATCTTCGAAGTTAATCACTATTTTCACCAGCTTAGAGTTCGAATACAGAAAAGTGTAAAACATGAAAGTTGTTCAAAACATGTCAAACTAGTGTACTGGAGCTTTTTGTACTTTTATAAAATTTTTGCTATGTCAAAAACGGATCTAAAGTAGAGGTACTGAAACTATCAAACGTTAAATTAATATGTTAAACTAGTTTGTTCCAAAGTTGTCATTTTTCAAAGATCATGGACTGTTAGGGGATTCTTGATTAAGAAACTCATATAGTTACTTATAACTACTGCTAGAATCATGAAATTACATAAATGGCCACTTGACTTTGTTTAAATGAGGAATACTAGTATAAAACTTATTTTTACCAAAAGTGTCAATTATTGTAAGTAATGGACTATTTTGTGAACTTAAAACCTAATATTACATATTAATATATAAGTATGCATATGTTTTATAAATAGACCCTCGACTTTGAAACAATTGTTGTGAAGCGTTTTGATAAACTAAAATGGATATTTCATAAAAATACGTCGTTATAATAACGAAATTACTTAAAAATAATTAACAGTTATTTTCTAAAGATATTATAACGATATGTCATAATATAATTTTTATAATCTATGTTACACACACACTAAGAAGGCATATCACTTAACAAACCCACGAATAATACAACTCAAAAGTGAATCGAACACAAAATATATATAAACTCTTGAACTTGAAAGAATCATCGCGCTAAATAAATCCTTGTTGTTATAGGAATCATTTAGGCGCATTTTTCACGAGGATAACACTTGTATTCAACAAATCAACTAAATCACGAGGTGAGTTTACATAGCCCCTTTTTCCATTTTAACTATTTTGGGAAACATTGTTATCTAAACTATTTATCTATGAATTATGTGAACAATTTATTGAGCTATGTTAACTATTCGAGCTATTTGTCTCAAACTACTTGATAACTATATATACTGCGTGCATTGATTATTAACTTGTTACAAGCCAACTTGTGTGATGATAGATCTATTGTGATTGACCAACCCATCCAACCGATGATTACACAAAACTAAACTATTAGAGGGTAGATGAGCTACGCCTAAATATGTTAACTAAGGTTTGATATGTGATAGTTACATGTTTAGTTTCCACAATTAGCCTTGTTGTACATGCTCAAAACAAACTGCTAATTATTATTATACTATTAACTATTTATTTAATGTGAGTCAAAACCTATGTGACTTACCAACTACTTCATGCTAGTTGACACTTGATTTTACAAGCTTTGGAATCATCACGTAGGATCAATGCCTAGTTAAATTTAATATGGTTTATTATGAACAATGTTATGTGAACAAACTGTTTGATTATGTGTTTTGTAATGAGAATTTAATATCGTTGATTAATCTATGGAACCTTAATAGTAAATCATGAGCTTTGAAACAGTCATCGTCCGCCTCGACGTTTTCCGTCATCAGTTGGGGTGTGACCCTTATTTCCATATCTTGATTCTCCAATGACTCTTTTCGACCTTAGGTAGTGTTGTCCGGCTCCTCCTAACTTGAACAATCTGGTAACCTTCTTCTTGACCATTCCTTCGGCCCCAGCCAGTCCTTCGGTCGTAAGAACTAACACCACCATTCCTTCGGCTACGAGTTTGGTCACCATGTTGAGCAAACACTAGCTTTACTTGATCATTACTTATTCTTTCTTAAACTTGAATCCTTATCATGATTTTCTCTTGTTTTCTTGAATGATAAGCCCACCATGATTAGTTGCATGGCAGAGAACTCGTAGACTATTATGCCTATGTTACTAAAAGAGAATGCACAATTGTACAAGATCTCATCTTTCTCAAAGATAACACCATCTTTTTTTCCATCTTGGTAACTTTATCTACCCTGGTTTTATCGCACATTTTGATCTTTGCATTGTGTTCTTAAACAACACGATTAAAGGCACATGATCGATAATCAACAACACATGATAGTTTGGATAGCTCCCAATATTATTGAAACTAAGGAAAAATTAACTCAGAAATCTGATTACAACTCTTTACACTCACATAATCCTAATACATGGCTACGTATATGGATACCCGACTTGGTCACCAAGTCATCTAAAACCATAAAAATGGCTAAGAACCACTTTTTTTAAGGGTTACATGGGTCGACCCATTTAATCGGTATGTGATGAGCCCGTACTTAAGAATTATACTAGACATGTGTGCTCATTTTAAAACATTAGAGGGGAGGGAGTCCTCCCATTTTTCCCCATTTTTTCCCACTGTCACATCAGCGCCACATCAGCTTCCCCATTTTTCCTCATTTTTCGCGTTACCGTCCCATTTTTTCCCACTTTTCCCAGTTTTCCACCTCATCAAATTTTTAATATTTATTAAATATAAATAACATTCAAATACAAAAAAAAAAAAACTTTCGTTCATTAAAAAGAAAAAAAATAATTTAAATAAAAAAAAGAAAAAAAAAATTACAACTAAAAATAAAAAAATACTAGTCCGAAAGATCTCAACCCTACTTTTCTGCGATCTCACTTTTACGGTCTAGGATCACTCGTAGCTTCAATCCTTTGAAATTAGAATGATCACTAGTAAAAAAACTCAATATCTTTATCCTTTTGCGCCTCGTCCATTGCCTTTTCTTTTTTTC
>WOUH02000041.1:7968185-7978200 GCA_009936405.2 Stevia rebaudiana | reverse complement strand
ATATAATATAATATAATATAATATAATATAATATAAGAAAGAAAGCAGCCCTTGCTAAATTAATCTGCGCATCTTTTGACTGTGAAGTCAACCATTGACATATATTTTAGGTATAAATACAGTGTGTAATAATAATAATATTATTATGTGCAAATTCGATAAAAATAATGAGATGATATTAGGACTTGTGAAAGCACAAGTTATAATATAATTCAAAGAAGTATGGATATTAAATTAGAAATATAATTATAGGATTCATTTGAATAATATATTTGTCCTTCAAAATAAGTTTGGATAAAATGGGTTAGAGTTCAAGTCATGGACTCATGGTAGAAAAAAAGAAAAAAATTATAATAATTTTTTTGAATAATATATAATTTGGGGCTAATTATTTGGTATAGGTTTTTTGCTCATTGATTGGTTTAATGTGAGATAAGTTAGGAATAAAAATAACATAGATTTGTTATAAAAACATCTAGTTAAAAAATAAAATAAGGTGACATCATAAGCTACTACTTCTACTTGGATTCTACATCTACTTCTTTACCTGTATAAAGTAACTTCGATTAGGCCACACGGAGTCGTCCCATGACTCCTCACTCTTCCCCGCTTTCATGTCATCGCCACATCAGTTTTTCCTACATTTATCCATTTTAGACGGTGTCGTCCCACTTTTCCCCACTACCCCAAAATAATAAAATAACTCTTCCCCTTTCTCGGCTACATCCGGTGGTTCCTCACCGCTTACTCCCGTCCCGGACACGAGGGGCGGTATTCCCGCGGAGTGGTCCCGTGATTTGCCACCATCCACACCGTATGCACTTAAGTAACAAATTTTATGCATAAAATTATTAACATCAATATCATGAATAATTACAATGAGTAATGAGATAGAAGGTAAAATAAGTAAAATCCGGATGAAAATAACTCTTGGTATATAGTAAACGGAGCCCCTTAGTAAATTCATATTTTGATAATCATAATGATCATTTAGAATTATTTAAACGTTATAACCAACTACTTGAATTTTAGACTTTTCATTGAACTTGCACAACCTGCGCACTCTAATATACACCAATTCATAAGAGAAATACAACATTTACTATGAGGATTAAACCATGACGACATTCTAATTCAACAACAATTATTGCACTAATCACATGCTACTTGTGAATAATATACTCACTATATTACGTCGTTTTTCTTTTTAAATATTTTGACGATATCCATCACACTAATAGCAAATTAGCAACATGAAAAGTGACTGATTATTGATCTATTATATACACAATTTAAGCCTTTAAAAAAAATCTACATATTTAAGTATTCGTCCAGAAACGATTATGGACGATTTTTTTGGATTAGTAAATACCCGTAATCGTTCGATATAACAACCATATGCTTACGAACAACAAACAACATATGAATAAACGATTCTTAATAGTTTCTATATCATCAACTGAACTTACGATCACAAAACTAATTGCACACATGGTGTCTATACTATATGACACAAACAAGCCCGATAAATCAGTATCAAACGCGTGATCATCTTCCTCGCGGGTTAACGAGCTGAGAAAAGACCGCACTGGTAGCATCTTCATCCGTGCACGAACGGGCACCATCGACCATACCCGTGCTGTTCTCAAACGTCTCGAGTGGCGTAAACGGGATCTCTTGAATATGATTCGTGCTGTTATCATCCGGTTCCGTTAAAGCCGATGAAGTTTCTTCGAGTTGCAGAGAATATTCCAGATTCCACAAAACATCTCCCATTGACGGTCGATCAACACCGTATTCCGCCAAACATTTCTCCGCGGTCTCACCAAACTTCTTCAACGACGCCGTATTCACTTTCCCGGAAAGATTCCCGTCCATGATATGATCCAACATCCCCTTCTTTTGCCACGTCAGCGCCCACTCAGCAATGTTGACTTGATCTCTTGGAAGAACCGGGTTCAAAGCGGGTCGTGAACATATAACTTCCATTAAAACGACCCCGAATGAATACACGTCTGACTTTTCGGTCAACTGTTGTCGTCTGAAGTACTCGGGGTCGAGATACCCGAAACTACCCTTGACAGCCGTGCTGACGTGGGTTTGATCGATCGCGGGTCCCGCTTTCGAGAGCCCGAAATCCGCCACTTTGGCGACAAAGTTTTCGTCTAACAAAATGTTAGTCGTTTTAACGTCCCGGTGGATTATACTTTGGTTTGCACCCGTGTGAAGATAATGTAACCCTCGAGCCGCCCCGATACATATCTCGAGCCGTTGCTTCCAAGACAACGGGGGTAAATCCGTCCCGTAAAGATGACTTCTTAACGGTCCATTCGCCATATATTCATAAACAAGTATCATTTCTGAACGTTCGTCACAATACCCGATGAGTGAAACCAGATGTCGGTGTCGAAGCTTCGATAACATCTCGATTTCGGTTCGGAATTCCGCGAGCCCTTGTTCGGATCGCGGGTTTCCTCGTTTAACCGCTACGTGGGTCCCGTCTTCCATTGTTCCTTTGTACACGCGCCCGAAACCCCCCACCCCGAGTAGCAAACTCTCATCAAACTTGTTTGTTGCATCTATGATTTCTTGAAATGTAAAATTTCTTCCAAGATTACATGAAGTTAAAGAGATGCAACTTGCGGTCCCGCTTTTCTGAGACGCGGTGGACATTTTTGTGATGGTGAGGGAGTTCCCGTGCAACGGGAGTGGCAACCACGACGGTTTTAGTCGACTCATTTTCGAACGTTTTGCCAGAATGCAACAAAAACAAAAACATAAACATAGCGCGATTATAGCAACTAAACCGCCGATTATCAAACCGGTTTTCTTGGTATTCTTTGATGGAAACACAAGAAGATTCTCAACGGATGCGATCCCGTCTAAACTTCTAGCCTCATTGCTCATTTTTAAAACTTCAAGACCATTTAAAATCACATTTTGATCTTCAGCAACTCGATCAGGACCGATACTTATAGTCAAAGTGCTTGAATCATCAGACGAGTTACAAACAAAATCTTTGTAAAACGGTGCATCGAGGCTCCCGGTTAAGCTCGATAAATCAAGATCAGGATACGCGTTCTCAGAATTTATGTACAAATTGAATACAAGTGTGTTTAAAGATTTGCTCACAATATCGCAAAAATGCACGCGAACAAAGTAAGTAAAATCACGATCAACCGGAAGAACCCAAGTGATGTTGAAATCAAGATCAGCAACATTAGCATCTCCCATTGTTTGAGCGGTTGCATACACCCAATTTGGCGCAATTTCGGGTGTTACACTTTGCGTATACTTTATCATTAACGGGTCAACCGACACATTTGCAGCCGACCCGTTAACATGAAGATAATTCTTATCATTTTCCCATGTTCTTCCCAATGTATCATTTTGAGGGGTCAGTTTCGGACCACCCATATTCAAACGGTACATCGTTTCAAACACGTGAAACGAAAGCCCATTAATCGTTGTGGATGTAAGTACACTAGTCGCCTCATTTGGGATCAATTCATCAGGGATTGAGATAACTTCAATTGCATTGATGAATGCTATTGAATTGTTTGAAGGGATAAAGTTCAAACGCAATGAATTTGAAGTCACGTTGATCAAGTATTCTTTGAACAGATGACCCGACCCGTTATAGTTTCTGAAAGTGTAGTTGTTTAACAGGACAAAGTTTTCGGTTGCTACTGTTAATGAAGCTGATGTGAGATTATGACCCGAAATGGGGTAAAAGTAGAGGCGAATCCAATGCAGGTTCGGTTTCTTGATTTTGAATTGGTAAGTTGTGGTTTTGGTGAACACTCGGGCCGATTGGTGGATCAATAATGGCACGGTTGAATTGGAATTGACTACATATGAATGTTCTTTGTTGTTTAAGGAAACTTTTGATGATTTGTCTGAATCAGGAACATAGATTTGACCAAGAAATGTGACATTTTGGGAAGAACCACATGCGATTAAGTAGCTATCAACAGGACTGAATGAATCAGATGATGATTGATGAACATATGCAGAGAGAATAAATGCAAGAACTAAAGCTACCCAGTTGAAAGAAGTCATTTTTTTTGAAAATCTGAATGGTTAAACCCTAGAATGATAAGAATTTGAGCTTAAAGATTCAATCAAATGGCTATCAAACAGATTTCTTGAAAATCTGGATACTAATTGAACTTAAAAAGATTCGATATTTGAAGTTTTGGTAGCAAGAACTCAAGTAACCCACATCAAGAAGCTCACCGTTTGAAAAAATAAAAATGCTTAAATTCTAAAAAACGATGATAATTAGAACTTATAGATTCAACAAACTCACATCGCAGACATCATAATTTTAAAGCCAGCAAAATAACGATGAAATGAGACAAAACAAGCAATGGGGTACGCTCAAAACACACAGAAATCAAGAAGAAGCAGTTGAATTGTGGTCAAAATGTATAGAAACACATAGAGATGAAAAATTGGGGCGAAAAGTAGCATTTACCTCATTTGAAATGAAGACAGAAGATGAGTATGAACACCATGAAAGCTGAAGCTTTTTGAAGTGAAACTGACAACAGCTCTTTACAGGCTGGTTGTTTAAGCTGGCAAATTTCACACAAGGTGGAACCCGCAGCTAATTTTGCCTAATTCATGGGGTCTCAGTCGATAGCTGCCGCCGGATCTTTGGCCATCATCCTTCAAATTCTTGGGAATTTCTATTTTTGATTTTTCATAAAAGAATGAAAAATATCATTTTATACGTAGTTAAATAAACATAGGTCAAATTTGGTAAATTTGGTTGTGAGTGTTCATGAACGGTCGATAATTTGTTCGTTTACGTTTGTTTGTTTATGCTTCTTAATTAAATGTGATGTTTAATTATTACCTTAATATTTAAACTAGATTTTTAGTTGAAGCTTGTATCTTCTTAAAAAATTATTTATTTGAAACTTAAATCTTTGTTTATTATTTCCAACTTGTGCTTTGTTTTGAGATAATTATGTTTTTTAATAAAGTGGCTAAACATTATATATATTTAAGGTGATTATGTTTAATGTTTGTGATTAAGAATGTTGTTTATATTTTTTTAATCATATAAGTTTGTATGTTTTGGTAACTTGTTTGTGAAAAAATTCAATTTTTAAATGAACAAAGATGAACAAGAAATTCCATTCGTATTTGTTAGGTTCATTTACAATTGTATGCTAAAGGTCTAAAGTAACTAGTTCAGATTCTATGTTTTTCGTTTCGCAACCAATTTAGTTATGAAGGCTAAATCTGATTAATTATAAGCTAAAGTTAAGACTAAATGACCAAAATATACTTTTAATTTTTTTAATAGTCAAAGGATACATAGTCAAAGCTATTTTGCTATTTTGACAATTTTACCCAAAAATCTTACAAAATTGTGAACATAAACCTGAATATGTCATTTTAAACACTTAATAGTTAATAACCAAACTTATAAAATCCGCAAACGATGTGTTATTAACTCTTCTAAACAAGAATCAGGAGCTAGCAAACCCGTCGTGTTTGTCTTATGTGACAAGTATGACCAGTGTTGTAAAAAACGGGCCGCCTAGGCGCTAAGCGGCCTCCAGACGCCTCGATTTTGGCCTAGGCGACTGTCTAGGCGCTAGGCGGGTCTAGGCGGACCTAGGCGGCCAAAAATCGGTCAAAATCAACAAAAATCAGTCAAAATTGGTTAAAAAAAGTCAAAATTGGTCAAAATTTGGTCAAGATTGGTCAAATTTTGGGTAATATCAATCAAAATTGGCTAAAATCTATTAAAATTGGTCAAAATCTTCTAAGTATTTATAAAAATATAACTTTTTTATATATTTTATATAAATTTTGTATATATATAATATTATCTATATATAATTTTAAAAAATTACATATAATCCCGATTAATCCCTAGGCGGTACCTCACCGCCTAGGCAACGTCTAGCGCCTTCTCCAACATTGGTATATTTAGCAAAAGATAAACAGATAGAGAGTTTAGCTGAGGAAAGAAAAAATGTAATGATGTTGGTTTAATAGTTTTTTAAAGTTGTTGTAAGTGGAGTAAGATAAAAAGTAATGATAAATGTATATAAAAATATTATTAAATTTTATTATTAAATTGAAAAAGTAATAAATTACAGAGATGAAAATGAATAAGCTATTGTGAATGCTCTAACTAGGAGCAGACCCATGTGTATCAGTTTGGGGTCATGACCCATTTTTTTAAGTCGTAGAGCATATTAAAGAAAATTTTGAGTGGCCCTAGTATTTATGTTTTTATGTTAGTGACCTCATAATGAAGAAATTTGAAGCTAGCTTGATAGTATCGCCCCTAATTGTTTGCCTTTTTTAAAAAAAAAAGTTTTAGAGCCCATGTTTGATCATGTGTTTTTTGGTTTTTTATTTTTATTTTTTCCTCTTAAACCCTATTGTTTTGATGAGATATTGTTAGGTATGTTTTTTTGTGTATTTTTTGTATCTTTTACTTAAAAGTAGAAAGGGGCGCCCAACCCTAATAAACAAAAACATGTTCAGTTCGCTATTCGTTCAAATCACAACCTAGACGGTCAACGTCTTCATTAGTATCATCCTCAGCTTTATCGATTTTCATACCTCTTTAGTTATTCAATTCATTAAAACATTAATCATTTTTAAATGACACCCGATTCATTTTTATTGTATTCTTGAATCTTGAACAACAAAACAAACATAATCCATGCTACTACACTACTAAAAAAACATCCATGAACCATACTCAGAACTTGCAGATTGCTATGTCATACTCGTATGATATAACACATGATAGTCAAATGTATAAATCAACATGCACATACTCGTACGACTGTTTAGAGCATACCAGGATGAGATATCATTTGGGAGCCTCCTCAAATGAACATACGGATAACATAGTCCGTTAATATCTACATAACCACATATTCGGGCGACATAGTTGGATGAGCAACCCACATGGAGATACTCATGTGACCATTACAATCAAGGATAAGCATACCCTCTGGACCTATCCTATTAGAGTGAGGACCATGTGACCCATTAAGTTTGAAGTAATTAGTGGACTGTAGGGGTGTTTAAGAAAAACCGAAAACTGTTTACAACTGATAACCGAAAAAAACCAAATCGAATTTCAAATTTGATTTTCGGTTTGGTTATCGGTTCCAATTTGTTTTTGAATTAGGTTTGTTCGGTTAAACCGAATTCAACCGAATTTAAATAAAAAACATGATTTTTAAAAAATAATACAAATAAGATTAACACTAAAGTTTCTAGAAATTTAAACCCTAAAGGTTTTAGGCAGCCTCCACCAGTCTTCTGCTCCAACGCCGTCGACATCTGCTCCGGCTTCATTAATCGTCTGCTATACCACGCCACAGCTCCACCGTCGACGCCCCAACCCCCAAGTGTAGTCATTGTTTTTCAGCCCTTCTTGGCTTCCATCGATCACTCTTCTCAAGGTTTTTTATATGAATTTATTCAATTGTTTATAAATTGATATGGTACATACCGTAATTGTGAAGCAGATGATCTTATTTGGAATTGACAAATTGATTGATTTAGGTTGCAATTCTGTGGTACATACTCAGACTTTGAGAAAATTTGCCTAAATTTGCAATTCAGTTGAAGTCTGTTGAAATCGTTTGTTCAGTTTTAACCGAAACCGAATTGAATTTGATTTGGTTTTTGGTTGAGACAAAAAAATTTAAAACCTAACAAACCGATAAACGAACCGGTGAATAACCCTAGTAATTTGCACAAAGCAAAACTTTTGTTGACCCCGTAAGATTTTTAAGAGTGATCCATAAAAGAAAGTTGAGTATAATTCTTTGTTTTAATTCATACAGACGCACAGGAAGTCACCATCTCCAAATTAAACTTCGAAATCGTGTTTGATTCTGGCAATCGTCGCCACTGTCTTGACGCACGAGCAGCCCATATTCGATTCTTCCATCTCATTTCGATCTCAATCTCAATCTCAAAAGAAGGTTGTTTTTTTTTTTTTTTTTAAATTTTTATAATTTTATTTATATTCTTAAATCTTGAATGCAACTTGATTAGTACTCATTAAAATGAATATATGATTATGTAGTGTTACCATGTGACATGCTGAATTTATGATTATATACTTAGATCTTGAATGCAATTTAGGGCATTAATCGTTTATTTCAGTTCTTATTGTTAAAGCATTCTGAATTTTAGGGTTTTTCATCACATCTAGCTTCTAGTTCAGTACAACTCCCGAGAAAGTTGAATTAGATGATTTCTATGGGATAGAAAACTAAAACCAATTTCATCTTATCACCCAAATCAAATCAATAGGATAAAATTAGACCAAATCAAATCAATAGGATGAAATGAAATCAAATAAAATCAATAGGATGAAATTAGACGAGCATATCTGCGTAATGCAACCAAACAGTCATGATTTCCACAAAGATCAATTAGTGGTTGTTATTCCAGACGTTTTTGTCTTGAACGGTTTAAATGAAATGTGGTTAGAATATAGTGTAACGACAAATAAAGCATATTATTTGGTTTGTTACTTAAACAACACGTACAAAAAAGAAGCATTGAATTAAAATTTTTCGTTTGCTACAAAAAGAATCGAAAAAAAAGATTTTGTGACGATTTAGTAATCATGTTAGGTGATAATAATAGTTTTTACAACAAATCACATAAAAGATGTGACGATTTACCCACATGACAATGTATTTAAATTTTCGTTTGCTACATAGAGTATGTTGTTATTGTATCCAAAATATGTTCATTTTTGCAACTGATGTTGATGTTGTTTTGCACCATTATTTTGCTGCTGATATGTTGTTATAAGCTGACGTAAGACCAAGGGTATTTCTGGAATTATTAACCTGAATCTGTTGTGGCTGTAATCCAAGGGCAAATCAGGCATATTTGACTAATTACTCATCATGCATTTTTTAAGTTTGACTCCCTAAACATTTAGTTCGCGTAGTCTAACTTTAACTTGTGGTTTAGTGTATATGTGAATGCAATAATCAAAATCTTTTGTTTCTACAAGCTATTAATATTATGTGGTCATATTTATTCAGTTTATTAATTTGCAGGTAGCAGAATCTTGATCATGCAAATAGTCAACAATCATACTCATTACAACATTCTGAATGTGAAAGAGGATGCAACCCAAGAAGAAATCCGTACAAATTACAAGTCTGCCCTTCTCACTTCCCATCCAGATAAGTTGCAGCAAACATCACAAACCATAAATTCTCAATCAAGATTTCATGAAATCCAAACAGCTTGGGAAATCTTAGGAAATGTAAAAACACGCGCGTTATATGACAACGAGCTTCGCGTTACAAGACAAGATCATGATGTTGTTGCGGATGAAATCATGTTAGAGGATTTGATGATGGAGACTGGCGGTAATGTGGTGGAGCTTTTTTATCAGTGTCGGTGTGGCGATTATTTTTCAGTCGACTCGTTGGAACTCAAAGAGATGGGATTTGAATTGTCGATTGAAGAAAACAAGATTTCATTACACGGTACTGCGGATGTGGCATCAATTGTGTTGCCTTGTGGTTCTTGTTCTTTGAAAATTCGTTTAGTGATTGATAAAGATACAGGGGTTTAGAGTTATAAAGATTTTTGAGAATATATTCATGATCTTGATTACATTTGGTAAGATGGATGTAACTGAGTTGGTTGAATTGTTGCACCAAAATGAAGATAGATGTCAATATTGTTTGTTGAACTTGTTTGCAATGAAGTGAATTTATAATTATACTTGTGAAGTGTGATCTGATCATGATATAGGTATTTATTGAAAGTTTTTATTCATTTTTTTTCTTTTAATTTGTTTTGTTTCGTCTTTAATATACTAAATATGCTGCCTCTAAATTTCGTGTTAGGTTTTAGTTGGGTCATATATAATTGTTGTACTTCCCGTTACTCCTCTCGACCATTCCTCTCGGTGAACTTCTCGGTGGTTAGGAGGTCACGGTGGGCTTTCAAGGTTTAATGTTATGTTAGATTGTTATGG
>WOUH02000041.1:7953051-7968085 GCA_009936405.2 Stevia rebaudiana | reverse complement strand
ATGAGTACGTTCACAACGTGTTACAACTATGTAATAACAGGTAGTATTAATGTTAAGTGATATGTAATCCCACCCCGTATTGTAAAACAGTAAGGTGACAAAGGGGGCTATGAACTCACGTGTAACCGATGAGGAGAATAGCTGATAAGAAAGAGGAGAGGAGAAAGAGTCCACACTCCTTGAGCTAATACCTCCTGATAGTCTTGAGAGAGAGTAAGAGAGAGCTAAGATGAGAACCTCTGAGAACCCTGGCTTCAAGACTGCTTCTAAGCAAGAACTGGAGCAGAACACCGTTACGGTAACTTCCCGAGATCATGAATTCGCCTGTGGTTGCGTGTGTGTTTGTAGTGAGAGAGAGGGACGAGTGGGAAATGATTGCTGCCGATCTGCTCTATATATAGGCGGTCTGGGGGTTCTACGCGTGGCGCGCCATGGGGTGGCGGCCATCGGCGCATGGCGCTTGGTGGTGGCGATGTCGTGGCGCGTTTTCGTTGCGACAAGTGTCCGGTGACTAATCTGCTGCTATTGACACGTGTTGCCACGTGTCAGATTATGTGCCAGCTATCCTCTGAAGTTGACAAGTGTCCCGGAACAAATCCCGAGGTGCTACGTGGCCCGGTGTGTCGTTTCATGGCCCGATCAGTGTTTTCGGCTATCAGTTTTCGCATTTCCCGCTTCGTTAGGAATCCGTTTTGAGTGCGGTTTTCGCCTATGTTCATTATGTTCAATTCCGGATCTAACCTCATTGGTTTCATCTTCAAATGAGGTATTGAGATTTTGAGCGTACAGAGCGTTATACAGTTTTACGCGTATGTTTTAAACCGTCGCTCAAATTGAAATTCTGATTACACTCAAATGAATCTAAATTCAGATATGAATATAATGGAACTATAATATTAATAAAATAATCAAGTTATGATTAGGTAACGGCGGGTTTTCAGATGGTCAAAAGCCAAAAAGTGACCGGTCAACGGCCGGAAAACGGCCAGTTGTTATACCGCCTAGGTCCGCCTAAGCCCGCCTAGCGCCTAGATCGCCGCCTAGGCCAAAATCGAGGCGCCTGGAGGCTGCCTAGCGCATGGGCGCCCGCCTAGACCGATTTTTACAACACTGATAATAATCAAGCCGACTTGTGTTGGAGTAATTTATGTGTCTTGGGCGACAAGCCGGTAGTTCAAGTCTATCTGTATCTTTAAAGCAAGTCGGCTTAGGAACATATTTTATGTAATTATGATTCTTATATTTTAATTCCTTACAAATCGATTAGGGGTTAATTAGAAGAGACATAGTGGTAGGCTATGAAAAAGTTTGTTCTACAAGTACAAATGGCCCATAAATAGATCTACCGGTGGCGTGGTAGAGACTAGAGGATGATTTGGTATATTCTATTTTGAGTTTTTTTCATAATTAGTTGGGGAGATATTCCGATTATAATTATGTTTAAATCTGTTAATTGATTCACGGCCACAATTTGTCTCATGATGTGATTTTGCTATAGTAACACACCCTTGAATCTTATAAATTAGTTTCTTACCTTTTTATATTGGTAGTTTATGTTGTGAACTCAAATTAACAAAAGGAGAGATGATCAAATTAGGATGAAAGTAACTATGATTCCTTAGATTCAAAGGAATGGTTACACATGAAATCAAATAACAAGTAACAAAGAAGGGGATTGGAAATCACAGATCAGATTTGGAGATGAGAAGAAGAACAATCACATTCTAAATATTATTCATTCATGCCCCAATTCTCTCTATCAACCGCTTACATCCAACAACGTATCTCACGTTCATGTTCATTTGTTGGGCTGCTGGGTTGGGCTCATAAATTCATAACAGTTTATTACCCTAGCTCTTTGATATTCGTATACCTAGAGATTCTTGTTAACTTGTTATTTGAAACCTTGAATAGAAAAGAATACATAAACATTATAAACTTATAATTGGGGAAAAGACGAGTTTGCGCAAATAAAAGGCAAACTGAATACGAGCTCAACTTCTAAATCGGCTGTAATATCAAGTCCAACTAACTTAACTAGTGTAACTACTAGCTAGAGGGTTACTTTATACTTGCTTGTTTAGAACCGGCTTGTGAACAACTCTAACGGACATGTGGTTCATAAGTTCATTAACTTTTAAGTTACATTACAAATAGCTTTTTGTTGTGCAGTCGTGCTCTTGAATTGATTTACGAATTATTAAATCAATATACAGCTTTAAACTTAAAATCCGATAATGTGATGTTTAATGTGGTGGAGACAAATTGAAGAAAGGGTACAAAAAGAAAATCAGACCATTGGATATAATTGTTTCTTATTTCTTTTTACAAAACTATTATCAATGCGCGGATGTCTCACAACCATACAATTATTTCCTAATGTCAAGCTATGGTGAACCATTCTTACACCACAAAAGAAGGAATTCTAGATATTTTTTCGGCTGCATTATTTCAATCACATACTGTGGGCCCAATAAAACCAGAATTCATGGTTTGGTCCATTCGGCCTGATAAAGACCAATATGGTAAGCTATTTACAAATAATTAAAACATATTTTGTTAAAATTTTATCCATACCAATTGGTAATTTACATAAAGTTGTAAATTATTGAAATCTTGAACTGAACAACCAAGAGAAGAGACAACGTTACAAGTTCCGACAAGTTTACTCAAACACCATGTCACTTGTTCAGTTAACTCATAAAACTGAACAAATAACACATGAGGTATAGAGTTTAATTGGACAAATTGAAACAGTCATTAACTTTGTTTGACATGACCTGAGAAGTAATGTGCGTTGAGTCTCTCTAACAAGGTTTACTAAGAATCTTGATTTATAGAAAAATTTCGTGTCATCGACAAGCTTAATTTATGTATTAGACCATTCATAATGGTGACTTTTCACTTTTTCAGTCTCTTTTTTTTGTTGTTTTTTCGACTGTCAGATATCCATCTCACTTTCACCTTTCACCTATGCAATAGTCACTTCTCACTATCATTCATCTTTCACATAACAACTTTTTAATATGTGTATATTGAGTGAGCAAGAGAGAGAAAATATGATGTGTGACAATTACGGTGATACACCCTTATAGAATTACAAACTGCAAGAGAGAGACAATGTGTTCTCAACACCCTCTATGTCATCTCATCATCCTCACATGATGCGCGCTAGCGATTATACATGCTCTAATGCGATAGATATGGGATGAAATAGACAAATAGTATATAAACTAATGGTATCAATATGTGTTGAGAAGTTGCCTCTATAAAACCTAAGGGTTCAATCTAATAATAAATATAATTTAAATTTATGAGTAAGGTTATAGAGTAGATTCAAAGTTCAAACATTTGAGATACTTATTAAGCCTACGTGGACCAACACATGTTCGAAACGAAGATCATTCGAGAGTTACCCATTTAACGATTAACATAAAACACTACACACTTCGATTATATAGTCGACTCATCATCCTCATCCAATGATCCAAACCATTTGATCTCGATCTTTGACCAAAAGTCAAAATAACCCCCTCGTCCACACAGCAAACTACGTGTCGTGCGAAACACAAGATCACTCGTTGCTATAAAAACACACTAATTACCCCCAAACTGACCGGAGAAAGCAGGCCGATTGATTTTCCGGCGATAACTAACAAATCAAATGGCTGCTGCTTCCATTAATACCACCTTCATCTGTCTTCACAAACCCATCAAAGATTTCAGATCAATTGTATCCAGTTCACAAACACCCAAATTCTTCACAAAATCCAAGCATGTGGCCGGCGCCGGTGCCGGAGTCGTGAAGGCAGTGGCAAAGGAGCAAGACGTGATACCGGTGCAGAGTAATGATCTTACGGATCATCAAGTAGGTAGTTTGGTGAGTGAAATTGAAAGAGAAATTGAAGGAGATAAAGAGGTTCAATTGATCGGTGGGTTTGGTGGTAGTGAAGGACGATTGTCATTTGAAGGTGGGTTTTCATCGGCGACGGCGAGTTCTTCCGGCGGTGTTGATGGAAATCAGGTTGTTGATGGTAAAGATCTTGATAAGTTGATGGATAGAGCTATTAATGCCTCAATTGTTCTTGCTGCTGGTACTTTTGGCATCACCAAATTGCTCACCATTGATTATGATTATTGGCATGTGAGTTCATCATTTTATCTTAAGTTTTATTAATTCATAGTTATGATATTCAATTTTCAATTTGTTGTGGTTTTGAATCTATGTTTGGTAGAGATGTTTTACTTCTTTTATAGTGGTACTGATTAGAAACAGTTTGGATTCGGGTTCAGTTCATACTTCATACTCAGAATCTTGTGAAAGAAAGTTCAACTGTAGTGGTAGAAATTTGGGGTTTTATTGTTTTTTCATGCTAAAAATTAAAATTTTATTCTTAATACGATGCTTGATTCGGTCTTTATTGATTGTCTGAATAATTTGTGTATTTTAGGTGTTCATGTGAGAGCTTATTTTGTTGATTATAAGTTTCTTTACTTAGATTCTGAATTTATAATCTTTTGATTATTTAGGTTCAAAATAATAAAATATTGAAAAACAAGGAAGTAAACTGATTATTGATATAAATGCCAACTTAACTAACTATGTCTAGCTTTAACCATCTAATTATATGTTTAAACAATTAAGTGACTTTGTTTGAGTTTCAAAATCATGCTAGATAGAATCACCAAATTTAACACATAATTTGGTTTAACACTTTGATGATAACACATCAATAATACATATTTAAATTAGATCATGTGATTTGATTTATATATTTTATTAATTTCACAGGGTTGGACCATATATGAAATATTAAGATATGCACCTCAACATAATTGGAGTGCATACGAAGAAGCTCTTAAACAAAATCCACTTTTGGCGAAAATGATGATAAGTGGAGTTGTATATTCAATAGGAGATTGGATTGCACAGGTTTGTTTATTTATTTATTTTTAATATATTTTTTTATACTTTTGTTTAAAATAATGATAATTTGCTTAATTAACAAATGGTTTTGCTTATTAAAACATGCAGTGTTGTGAAGGAAAACCGCTTTTGGAATTTGATCGCACTCGCATGTTTAGATCTGGTCTTGTGGGCTTCACTCTTCATGGATCACTTTCTCACTACTATTATTATTTTTGTGAGGTAAACATTGCATTTTCGAATTGATTTTCTGATTATTTGGGGTCAGATAATAATATTTTTATTAGCTGCAACAATTATTGTTTAGTTAAGGTGAAATAAATAAAATACAGCTCTGGAGATTAATTTATTTCCATGTCACAATATTATATATTTGGACAATGCACATACAAATAATTGCATATATCCCCCTCAAAACGTGAATATCATATTCACCCAACAGAAAAACGGTATCTCGAATAAACCTGCTTTCATATTTTTGACAAAAATACCCTTCTCTTATATAACGATATTTGATCTAAGAGTTTAAAGCACAAAATTGTATTTAATGAAATGATTAAAATGCAGTTGAAGTGTTGCAATGGGTATATTTGATATACATTTTTTTTGGTTGAATCAAAATGATATTATTGCAATTTCTTAGAACTATTTATGTAATGGTCCATTTATTAATTAAATTCTTAAGTTATTAAAACTTGTCAAATAGACTTTTAAACATTGGACTGTTACAACTTCAAATGGTAGAACCACATCGATTATCTTGATTATCTGATCCTTTCTGATCATTCAAATATCACATAATTACTTAGAAAATGTACATTTAAACATTACTTTTGGTGTGAATTTAACATTATGTGATGATGAATAATATTATTTTATTCAGGCACTTTTCCCGTTTCAAGATTGGTGGGTGGTACCCGTAAAAGTTGCTTTTGATCAAACCGCGTGGTCAGCAGTTTGGAACAGTATTTATTTTGTTGTTTTGGGACTTTTACGGTTCGATTCACCGGCTACTATTTTTAATGAATTAAAGGCGACATTTTCACCCATGTTGACTGTAAGTAGACACTAAATCCTCTTATTTTTCTATAATAACATTAAATTTAATCAACTTATTTCCTCACATTATAACCTATGGTTTTATTTTTATAAATTATTATTAGGCCGGTTGGAAGTTATGGCCATTTGCGCACATTATAACATATGGTGTTGTACCCGTTGAACAAAGACTCTTGTGGGTTGATTGTGTTGAGTTGATTTGGGTTACAATACTTTCAACGTAAGTAACTTATGGAATAATAAATTAAAGATGTTGATTTGGTTAGATTTTATTAATTTTGATTAACTTGATTGATTTTATTGACAGTTTATCGAATGAGAAATCAGAAGCGAGGATATCAGATGCACCCGCAGACCCGATTACAGTTTCATCTTTCGATCCTTCAGAGGTATGCCAACACATTAAAGTTAGAATATTCATATTTAGTTAGCAAAATGCGTATATTGGTTAAAGGGTCAAAACGGGTTTGGTTGACTTTCAAGTTTCAATCTCACAACCTGTTTAACCCATATTCTTTTTAGATAATTGTTTTAATTTAACCCGTTTGAGATAAAGCACAACCCAAATGACCCATTTATAAGTAACGAATCGAAATCACCAGATCTAGTTCTTAATATGATTAATGTTTTTTTATGATTGATCATCATAATTCATAACCATTTATATCACTAAACCATTTTCATGATCTTTTGTATCATCAGGAGTAGATACCAAAAAGATCCCTGAAATGAACACAAGAAACCAAACAATTTCTTCACTATTTGTTATCAAAGTCTTCATTCGACACGAGGTATGATCTAAAAGCATTGCAAGAAACGTAAATGGTAAATGGTAAATCCACATTGGATGTAAGTACGTTGTGTGGATCCTAAGTGTGATATTTGTATAACCCTTTAAAACAAACTTGTATATGTTTATGTGTACATTGATCTCCCGTTTTTTGGTAGATTTAACTTGATTAATATAGTATAGGTATTCTAGATTCAAGAAAATACTGTAAGGCTTACATTTTTTTAGCAATTTGTATACTTATTTTGCATGATAAACCCGAGATCTTGAAAACCTTCTTATTAACATTTAACAAATAAAAATGTTCTCATGATGGAGTACAAGTTGTTATTTACATTTTAGTAAGTCAAAACTTCATTTTTTATATTTAGTAATATGAACATTCCTTTTGTTATATGTTAACGTAACAATTCACTACTTCATTCTTGCATTCTTCTTTTAAATAGACATGAAGCCTTTTGTTGGATTTTGGTAATGATTGTTCAAGTTACAAAATTTGATCCTCAAATTTCAATTTGTACAAACTACCTTTTAGGCACACCAATTCTCATGAGAGCCAAATAAGCAATAACCCGATAAAACACCAACATTACAACCAAAACAACAATCGATATCACTTGCCCCTCGAGTCCAACGCTATTAATAGCTGAAAAATCTGTAACCAAACATGTTTGATTACCACATTGGTAGGTTTGACCATGCTCATATTGTGACCCGATTAAAAGCTTGTAAGTATGTTGACTAATCGATACGAATTTAATCCATGATATAAAACCAGGCACATGTTGAACATAATATCCACCGGCTAATGTGAACGATAACATGATCACGGACCCTAAAATGGTGGCTGACTTTTGGTCCGTGATAAGTGCACCTAGGGCTAGTCCTAACCCTTGTGACACCAACACACTTAAGATAAGTGCGAATAACGCGTATAAGAAACTCGCAAATGTTGGTTTGAGTCCAGCCATCCAATAGGTTATGATGCAAAATAATGTTGGCATAACCATTTCCATTGGAAGATCTCCTAAGGTTCTTGACACGAAATAAGATGAAAGTCTGTACATTCCTGAAGATCTCTCTTTGTCTAGCATTAGTATTTCTTGAGGGAATGTGAATATTGCTTGGAATAAAGGGAAAAAGCCCCAAAATCCCGTGTAAAAGAAAAGTAATCCTGACTGCATATGATAAGAACAAGAAGTAAAAAAAGTGCTAAGATAAACAAAAATGCTACTAGTTTGGTTTTAGTCGGTGTTGTAAAAATCGAGATTGATCGCTTATCGGTCATCTATAGTTACGATTTCATCTAATCGGAGCCTAAAATCAGTAGGCGGTAAAAATTGGTTAAATAGATAGAAATCGTCAACATCAATCAAAGTTATTTAAAAAAGGGCCAATAAAATCTTAATATTGTCAAAATCAGCCAAAATTGGTGAACTTTGAAGTACTTACGTGAACATTAAAGTATTGATGTGTATGTATATAAGTATGAAAAATTACAATAAAAGTTCCAATTCAATTAATTGATAGTCGACACGCCACCGCCTGAGAAATAACACTGCTCTAGTGTCACATTTTTCAAAAGATCAGACGTAGTCTTATTTGTGTCACACTTAAAAATATTTTCAATGTTAATAATCCTTTTTAAAAACATTAATCACAAATAAGCATGCTCTTCTGTGGATTTCTGTGTAGGGGTGTGATAGGCCGGTTAATAGGTCCAGAAACACTCATTTTGTTTCTAATATGTCACAAAGTCTTTACTATCCTTTTGTAAAATGTATACGTAACTCGACCTTTTACGACTAATTTAATACATTCTTTCACGTGTTAGTAAATAGCATTATTGTTCCAGCTAGTGACGAGTGTAAATATCAGTAAAATGAAATGTAATACCTGATCTTGCAAGTGAGACGTCTCAGATTGCCACCATAGCAAACCAGTTAAAAATGATACCGCTATAACCTGACCAATCTTCAATACAGAAAAGAATTCGTGTCTTCTTTCTTTGACTCCTCTTTTTAGCAAAACCATGACTTGTGTTGACCAATTTGTGGTCCATCGTTCGAGTTTCTTGTTCTCCAAAACATCATTCATATGATCATCATCCTCCAATACTTGAGCTTTCAGATTCTCAGCAAGATTCGACTTATAAGCCAATGCCAGCTTCTGCTTGATTTCAATTTGATCTGATCGAATTGAATCGTCTGAAATCCCTAAATTTTTAATTCAACAAACTTCATGAAATAATAAGTTTTGCAAACATAATATGAGAAGCATTCTTTACATGGACTAGAACTTACGGATGGTAAAAAACCAAACCCAAGGGGATACCCGAAAAATTTGGGCTATGGATTCGGTTATGAGATTAGTTTTATAACATTTTTGCGGTATGGGTCAGGTATGGCTTTAGTTAATTAATATACAACTCAATTACCTGAGTTGTACATTACGTTTACCCGAGCTATATGTCCCCGGAAATTAT
The DNA here is from genome assembly GCA_009936405.2 of Stevia rebaudiana. NCBI lineage: Eukaryota > Viridiplantae > Streptophyta > Magnoliopsida > Asterales > Asteraceae > Stevia > Stevia rebaudiana. Next base: position 7,958,824 of record WOUH02000041.1, on the reverse strand, counting down.
TGAACTTTTTATTTTTGTTTTCCATTAAACATTATCTATTAATGTCTTATTTCTGTAACATGTGGAAAATTATTTTTTCATATGTGATATATATTTGATATTATTATTCGTAATTATTTAAAAATTTAGAAATGTAACAATAAAAATCTCAACGGGTATTTTATTAACAAATTAACGGATATACTCATATTAGGGGTGTGCATGAAACCAAAAAAACCGAAATAACCGAACCCAAACAAAACCGACGGGTTTGGTATAACTTTCCTAAAAAACCGACTGGGTTGGGTTTGGGTTTGCCTAAAATAAAAACCGAAAAAACCGAATGTAATTTTGGATAACTAGTAAATAAGGATAAGTTAGCTTTTATGTTGATCCCACATTGAAACTTGAATGAAAAATAGTGGTATACTCTATCTATAAAAGAACAATGTGGCTTTTCTTTAATCCCACATTGAAAGATGAAAGAAACATAAAAGGAGTCTCTTTTTATAAATAGGAGAATCTTATTTTTACTCTTCATCAAATAAACTTTTGACATTTTTATTTGTCTAAAGGTGTATTTAGTTGTAAAATCATTTTAAACCCAACTCAAGTACAAAAACCGAAAAAACCGAAACTCAAACCGAACCCAAACCAAAAACCGAATACCCAAAATCGAAATAACTGAACCCAAACGAGTTTAAAAATACAAAAAACGAAATTTCGGTTTTGGGTTTGGGAATAGCTAAAAACCGACCCAAATTGACCCATACACATCCCTAACTCATATACCCAATAACAATAATTGTGGCATAGCTGATTTGTAATTACCTGACACTTATTGGGCAGGCCGGTACAAGATACATTTTTTTACAATCGGGTATGGGTTTGGGATTACCAATACCCGATGTGACCGGCCCATCATTCCAACCCAAACTATGCAACTAAACTACTTACATACCATTTGCAAGATCTAGCAAAAAGTCCGAAGGATTCATAGCCACCGATGGTGAAAAGCCAATACTTTCAAAATATCCCATAACTTCTGATCCTCTACCAAAAAACAACGAACTCCCTTCTGATAGCAACAACACCTTATGAAACGTGTAAAAAAGCTTACTTGATGGTTGATGAATTGTCATCACAACCGTTCGTCCTCCTCTAGCTAATTCACTCAATGTCAAAACAATCCTTTGAGCATTTGTTGAGTCTAATCCGGAAGTTGGTTCATCCAAGAACAACAAACTCGGGTTTATAAGCAATTCTTGACCAATACTAACCCGTTTTCGTTCACCACCCGATACACCTCTCAAATTCGGACCACCTATAATAATATTCTTGCATCTTGTTAACCTAAGTTGATTAATCACACCTTCAACATGTGTTATCTTTTCTTGAGTGGTTAGATTTTTCGGCAACCGAAGTAGAGCTGTGAAGACTAGAGTTTCGGTGACTGTTAAGTGAGGGTATAAAACATCATCTTGTGTCACAAAACCAATGTAACGTTTCATAATACTTGAAAATGGTTTGCCATTGTAGGTGATCGTCCCGTTGAGTTTGCCGCCTAATCGGCCGCCTAATGCGGTTAAAAGTGTGGTTTTTCCACAACCAGATGGACCTAACATTGCTAATATTTCACCGGGTAACACCATGCCTGTAATTCCTTTTAGTATTTGTTTGTCTAGTGATTCGTTCATCATCTTCATCCATCCTTCTTTCTTGGTTTTTATTGCGTAAACTACTTCATGAAACTGTTGAATCCCTAACCAAAAAGTTGCTTTTTGTTACTTAAATTATCTATACAAAGAAAAGTTTCAAGAGATTACAATGAGTAATTTAATGTGGCTCGTAAGAAAGATAAGTTAGCATTTTTCTACAAAAATATTTTATAAAATTAAAACATTATTTACTAATAAAAGACAAAAATTAGTGACAAACGAGAAAATTACCAAAATAAACAAGTTGACCAACACTTTTTTAGAATAAACATATCAATTAGCCTACGGAAACGTAGAAATCACCACTGAAATGGTGCCATTTGTCCACGTTCGATGGCTAGGGGACGGTTAGTCGGGAAAAACTATTCAGAAAAAAACCCTTGGCCCCATAAACTAAACGTCGCCATGTGTTCTACATATAAAGTGGATCTTTCAATTTGGGCTAATGTAGATTATTTGTTTAAATTTTTTATTGGTTTTAAAATGTATACTTGACATATTAGGTTTCTTTTGAACAAACTATTACTAATAAGTTTATAGTATGATTTGAACCCTCATACAACTTTAGAAAAGTCACCTTACAAACACCTTGATATCATTGAAACAAATTTATATCTGGCAATTTTTTTAGAGTTTGATTTTAGATCTACCCAAACATATGTGAGTATAACTGAAATTGTTCAGCCAATAAGTATTTAAGAAATATATTAAGGAAATCAAACATGGTCTTTGTAATCTCTATCTGTGTGCTGATACAGGTTTGATGTATACAATCAACAATACATCAAAGCATGAGAAAACACACCTTTAATGATACAGGACAATCAACTTTGTTAAAGATTGATGAACAAGCTGGCGAAGTTTGCTCACATGAAGATTGTGCCTCTATATCGACCATTTGTGTTGTCACTAATCTATCTCAATATATTTAAATAAGAATATATGTAGTTATATGTTGTTTTAAAATATGCTATTTATAATATAGATTGAACTAACGGTGAAAGAAAAGAGAAGTCATGCAATAGTGGTGTAAATGCTAGTTTGTCGGTTATTATTTTTAGCCGAATCTTGTAATCTAGTGTGTCATTGTTATTCACAAGGATTTCATGGGCGTTTATGTCTTCAAAATTCTATATTAATTCTACTTAATGGGTTGAGTATTTTTTACAAAATGACTAATTATATTTTAATACATTGTTTTGAAACAATATATAATAGTATCTTACACCTAATTGCTTGATGTATATAACTAACATGGTTAAATTAACCTTAATAAGCAAGCATTAAGCTCACATTGGAATCCCACTATAAATAAACATTTTCACCTTCGATATAGGTGATATCATTATACAAAAAAGACTCTGGGAAAGCACACAAAGAGTACGTAAGGGTTGTTATTTTTAATTGTATTTTAGTTTCATTCTATATTACTTAAATTACTTTTAACAATCGATAATTTGTAAACACAACCCCCAAACCAGTTCTAAGAACCATATAGATATGATAGCATCTTGACAAAATTACAAAAAAAAAATCGTTATGTTTACTTAAAATTGCACCGGCCGGATATCCTTAATGTTTAAAAGTAACAGTTTTCACATTTTTGTTAAATTTTTGTTACAGATTACGTTATTTAGCCTAACGCGTGTAAATTTTTTTATGTTAAATCCAATCATATCCAAGAAACACAAGAAATTTTCATTCTTCTACCCCATAGATGATCTCTAGTGAAGAAATCGATTCTAGTTGTAAGTGTAAATTGTAGTAGGTTAAGTTTATGCTTACGTATGCGGTGACCACATAAATTATATTATTCTATACTATAGTTCTTTTTCCGTTGTTGTATATATTTATGTATGTAGATTCTTACTGAATTTATTTTACTAAAGTTTTCCTTTTCAACTTAGAAAAAACTGATTTGTTATACACGTAAAAACTAAAAGGTATGAATACACTTATGATGTTAACACCTTACTTTTTAGTGGGATTATAGTGGATACGTTTATTTGTTTGTTTGTTTTTTAATGTCTTGTCGGAGTTGCAATTATTGATATAATAAATCTCACATAAGTGAATTTCAATTATTTTTACTTTATTATACGTTATTGTATTTAAAACAGTTTGTATCATTAAATCATAAATTTTGTTTACATTTAATACATATATAATGAAGTTGTATAAAAAAATAAAACTTTCATGTCGTAAATTATTTAATACTATAGATATGTAGCATATACTTGCACTATACATAAATACACTAAAAAAACTTATAATAAACATGTAATTTAGTTCAAAGTATCAAAATATATGATTGTTATCATACCGCATATATGTAGTATGTATACCGCATAATACATATGCAGCTGCATATATGCAACATATATGCAACATATATTTAATTATTGAAGATTTGTATATGATTTGATATATACAACTTGATTTACCACAAGAAATTCACCAAGAAATAACACAAAGTAATTAACCATATATAACTGAATTCTATAAACAATTTGTATTTTTATTTTCATTTTTTGTCTACATACACGTATCAACAAATTTGATCAAGACTGATGCATTCATCTTGTAACTCAAGGAATTCATGGTTGAATATCTCATTGGAGCAAATATTTAAAAACATGTTAGAATTTGAAATGGTGAAGAAGAAGCATCCACTGGTCGTTACGTCGACAATCGACTTCGTGTATGTCTGAGATTGTGGTTTTAGTGGATATTACCATCGTCATCTTCAACTGTTTAGATTAATAGCAGCAACTTCAATAATCTGTCCTCTATTTCAAATTGAATGGTGAGTAAATGTGGTTCGGAATCACCTTTTCTTCACAGAGAATTGTTGGTGGCGGCGGAGAGGCTGAGCCATCGACATAGGAGATCACTACAAGAAATGCAACCTTCAGGGACGACACTTTTAGTAGCTAAAGGTGAACATTTTGTCGCTATAGCCTATTGCGACTAAAAGTAGTGGCAATAGGTTCGTGGCTATAAATTCGTCGTATTAGACCACAAAATTAGTCGCCATACGTATTGTCGCTACACGTCAGTCTATAGCCACCAAAGTTAGTCGCAATAGATGTGATTAAGAAAAAGGTTTATTTTTTATTTAGCCACCAAATGTAGTCGCAATAGGTTGGCTTTAGAAAAAGTTTGTTTTTCCTTTAGCCACAAAATTTAGTCGCAACTGAGATGATTTAAAAAATGTTTAATTATCCTATAGCCACTAAGTTTAGTCGCAAAAAGGGCCAATAAAATTTAAAAATTTAATACGTAGCTGAAATTGACGCTGGTAATACGATTTAGTTTTTTTTATTTATAATAATAAAGCTGGAAAATAAAAAGTAAAAACAAAATAATAAATTCTTAAAGACAGTAAATTCTAATATAAATAACCGTAAACTAACAAATTCAAAACATTTAAAAGTTGTTCAAGTACATTCACCCAAATAAAACCGAACTAATTGCTAAAAGAAGATAGGTGGCCGGTATACGTCATCTTCATCTTCTTCATCGAGTTGATGCGACGAGCTAGTAAGTTCGGTATTGGTCACCCTAAGTATATGACTCATTTGTTGTTCCAAAAGCGCATTTTTTTGTCTCAACTCCTCTATAGCCTTCTCTTGTCTTTCCCAACGTGCGTCCTCGTCATGCCTACTTACATAAGGAAACGGGTCAGGGGCTGCCCTCTTTAGCGTTCGACCAACTCCCGGTATGTGAGAACGCCTAGGACCTAAAGCTTCTTTAATACAATCAACCTCATTGACCAATGTCTCATTCCCATCCGACCTCGACAACGATTCATTATACTTTTTTTTAACCTTTTCCTGCATTAAACAATAAAAATATCCTTGTGTTATATATTTACTAAAATTCGACAAATAAGAAATATCTAAACATTCGGATTAACCAAAACATGTCAAAAAAAAAAATGATATATCCAGCTAATATAAGCTTTTTTACTTACCCAATCTTGAGATGCCTTTTCGTTATACCATTTGCCATTCTTATAATGCATCTCTAGCCAACCTTTAACATGTTTTGCATGTCCCGTTTCTTTAACCTAT